>CAIGQQ010004375.1:1087593-1124338 GCA_903798035.1 Danio albolineatus | reverse complement strand
TATATATATATATATATATATATATATATATATATATATATATATATGCTCACCAGCCACTCAAAGGTACACCTTTCTATTATTGGGTTGGATCCCTTGTTTATGCCAAATTCTGACCCTACCATTCGAATGTCACAGCAGAAATTGAGACTCATCAGACATTTGGGAATTGTAGCCTTAGTTTCCTGTTCTTAGCTGACAGGAGTGGCACCCGGTGTGGTCTTTTGCTCCTATAGCCCATCTGCCTCAAGGTTCAATGTGTTGTGCATTCAGAGATGCTCTTCTGCATTCCTCGGTTGTAACAAGTGATTATTCGAGGTACCGTTGCTTTTTTTTATTAGCTCAAACCATCTGGTCATTCTCCTTTGACCTCTGGCATCAACAAGGCATTTGCGCCTAAATACGTAACTGCCACTCACTGGATATTTTCTCTTTTTCTGACCATTCTCTGTTATTCTGATGAAAAATCGCAAATCACGAAAAAATCATGAAAATCCCAGTAGATCAGCAGTTTCTGAAATACTCAGACCAGCCCATCTGCCACCAAGAACCATTACATGTTCAAAGTCACTTAAATCACCTTTCTTTCCCATTCTGCCTAAATGTGTTGAGTTACTGCCATGTGATTGGCTGATTAGAAATTTACATTAACGAGCAGTTGGACAGTTGTACCTAATATATATATATATATATATATATATATATATATATATATACAGCAGCAAACTTTAAAACAAAGTGCTCACAGACAACCTAGGACATCTAGCTAATACAAAAGATGGTGTTTATTTAACAACAGTATAATAGAAACAAAAACACTTTCCTGTTTTTGAAAGGTTTTGGGTGTTGACTTCAAAATTATAATGATCCCCATTCACGCTGATCTACAAAAATGACTAAACACGACTATGTTATACATGCCAGGTCATTAGTTGGTGATCGATCTCCCTTTGTTGTATCTACAGAGTGCGTAATAAGCATTTGCATGATGTCATAAATTTGCATGTTGCATGTTACCTTATTTGAGGTTAGCATCCTTTAAAGCACAAAATGATGAAAAATGTCATCTCTGTCATCGTCAACTTTGTTAATGGTTTAAAAAGTTAGACAATAATTTGAACAACAAGCAACAGAAACAAATGTTCCCTATCACGTTTAAGCATTTTGTTGATTCAGTGTAAAATCTAAATTGTTAGATATCATTACAGTTTAAAGAAAATGAAAGAAAAAGGCTTGAATTGCACCCACAATTCTGAAATCATACTTTATACATATCTGGAGTGATATTTGCAGATGCCTCATTAGCGACTGTTTCCATGGACAACACATAAGCTACTCGCCATATTGGAAGAGTAAAAGTTGGTCCATATACTTTAGACTTTGAATCAAATTAGTTGACTGTGTTAACCATAAAATGCACGTACATGTGTAATAGACTTCAGCAGATCAACTAACACAGTGCAAAACATTAAACAACAAAGAAATATAAAGTTTAATAGAAAGTAAATAACAGTTGACAAGATAGTTTAAAAACCTGTAATATTGAGTAAAAGCAAACAAACAAATGTAGAAATGCAAAAAAGCACTTTCTTAACAGAGAAAGGTTATCTCGTTACTTTAAGAATTAAAATCTTTACGTTTTTTTCCCAACCAAAACTTTGCAATACTGTGACATTTTTACTGTTGACAAATCCAAGATGTCAGACACGTCTATGTCAGAAGCAGTCACATCGCATCTAATTATACATATCTATGCGAGAAATGCTGTTGCTGTGTAAAAGAACAGCCAATCACTTTAAAAAGTTTTGCTATGTATATGCACCCTCAAAGTCCGCAAACACTAAAACCTAAACTTACAGTACAACACTATATTATTTTATTTATCGCCAAAGTAAGATTTCACCTACTTTTAGGGACACAATTTTCCTCAGAAGTATATTGTATAAAATATATAGCGTTAAACACATGTTAGGTTTTGACAGCAAATAATTGTTTCGTTATACATTCTTTACATTCTGTCCCTAACATAAACACTTACAGAACACAACCAAAGCAACAAAATTGTCTGCTGTTTTGTTCCCCTCTGGATTTACGGTAACACATATGGTCCCCACATCAAAGGAAATTACATACACATATCACACCACATTTACACAAGACCCTGACATAAACAGACAAGCTGAAGCTCAAAAACTCACACCCCAACCCTTATTCATACAATTCACTGTAACTCAGGTGAGTCAACTTTACCCAGGCGCCAGTGAATCTGAGATTATTCATAAGTCTGGTGCACACATGTTCTCAGAAAGATCTGAAAATACGCCCACGTTTGACATCACTTTTTGGCAAAACACCAGTTCTCCTCAGACTCAGGCTTGTCAGTGTTATCATTAGCCATCAACTGATGGTAAAACGTTCCAAATCAACAAACCCACTCACCCACGACCATAAAGATGCAAATATGCTGTCTGCACATACGTACCTATACATAAAGGCTACATAACATAACATAGGTTACATGTAAATACAAAATAACTCTAAAAATATAGAAAACAAACTCAGCATCAGCGATACAGAAGCAGAAACCTAAACATTTACATTAATAACTCAAACAAAATCCGCAACCAAAGTAGAATGTACAATCCCTGTTCTTAAATGTATTCAAATCTCATTTTAGTCATTTACCAGTCACCCACAACATCTCTCTAATACAAAACAGACATATGAACCTTAGATACCTGGATTTAACAGTGTCCATTTCCCTCAGACAGACATCTTTATGGTCTCTTTCATTCCCTCTTGCCTTTCTGACTGAGTCCTTTGTGTTTCTCTCAAATTCGTTCCTCTGTAACCTTCCTTCAGTAACAGGTTGAGCAAGCGAGACTGGATTCTTCAGTCTTAGATCTTATGCACGGCTGCACCCTGAGAAGATATATCTGATTGAGCTATTTTTTGATTTGACCGACAGCCAATCAGCCACAGATCACAGGTACGAAACTGAATATTTGGTTATAATTGTTTAGAACAAAATTGTTTTCTGGTAAAGGCTCATGTAGAAAAGCATCTGCGCGCGCACACACACACACACAATTTGTGAAATATTACATTTTTCCCATTGTTTTTTTACTGTACAACTGTATATTCTATTGCCCTACCTCTACCTTATCCGTAAACCAACCCTCACAAGAAATTATGTAGTTTCACTTTCTGAAATAAAAAAACAAACAAAAAAACAAACAAACATCAACTAAAAAAACATTCTGTATGACTCAGAAGGGGCGCCACGGTGGTGTAGTGAGTAGCACGTTCGCCTTACAGCAAGAAGGTCGTTGGTTCGAGCCGCGGCTGGGTCAGTTGGCATTTCTGTGTTGAGTTTGCATGTTCTCCCCGGGGTTGCATGGGATTTCCTCCGAGAACTCCGGTTTCCCCCACAAGTCCAAAGACATGCGGTACAGGTGAATTGGGTAAGCTAAATTGTCAGTAGTGTGTGTGTGTGTGAATGAGAATGTATGGATGATTGCCAGAGATGGGTTGTGGCTGGAAGGGCATCCGCTGCGTAAAACAAATGCTGGATAAGTTGGCGGATCATTCCGCTGTGGTGACCCCGGATTAATAATGGGACTAAGCAGACAAGAAAATGAATGAATGAATGACTCAGAAGATGATTGAGAAATGTGGATACCAGCAATGTCCTCATAAAGATTATCAATCTATTTGTTATTCCCAGTGGTGGAAAGAGTACTAAAAAATCATACTGTAAAAGTAAAAGTACCATTCATTGTCTAAAAATGTTGTGCAAGTAGAGTAAACGTATCTGTTGTAAATTTTACTCAAAGTATGAGTAAAAAGTAGACCTTTCAAAAGTACTTAAGAGTAGTGAGTATTACGCTGTGAAAACTGATGCATCACATGTAATTTGTGGATGTGTGCAAACGTAACATTCTGTAGTGAATTTACATATTGCCTAGCAGACACACAAAGTCATAAGGCGTTAATATTAGGTTAGATTTAGGTTGTGATGTCACCAAAATTCAATGTCAAGCCAGTGTCTAAAGACAATGTTATTCTGATGTCCAATAACAACATCAAATGACGTTGATACTTGGTTGAATTTAGGTTGTGTTGGAAGGTGACCAAAATCCAACGTCGAGCCAACATCTTAAACCAACATCATATTGATGTCACATACTGATATTTATTCTTCAGGTGTGACAACCAAAATCCAGCATCTGATAGACGTCATAGTGATAACGTTCACACGACATCAACATCATTAGACGTTGACATTTGGTTGATTTTAGGTTGGACATTGGACACTGACATCAGCCTGACGTTGAGTTCTGATGTCAACCCGATTTTCATTTCCAAACAAAATGCAATGTCCCTACAATGTTGAGGTACAACTTCAATCTGATGTCTTGTTGACGTCTTGTGCCTGCTGGGTGTTTAAGTCCATTTCGGTCATCATACAGTAAACACCTGTCATCTTCTCATCATCTTGGACATCTTCTTGGACACTTTTAATGCTTCCAAACAGTTTGCTGCAATTATAAATCGCAGAAGGCTTGAGGTTGTTCATAATGATGTGATTACACTGCATTGACAGACACATGCCTTTTTGACCTGGTTATCATTATGACGGCAGACTTTAAAAAAGGTAATGAAAAATTTACAAAAGGTAACCAAATAAATGAGCAGCTGCTGTGGTGGTCATGGAGGAATGGAGAGCATGAGACAGTTTCCTGTAAGACGATTTGTGACAGACGAGTCCTCGCATTGTTCCCGAAGGGCCAGCCTGTTGACCAGCCGGTGACCCGCCTGTGGTCTCTCCATGATGGATGTCCAGTGTTCTCCAGCCCCGGCGCCATAGACTGCAGCTCTGCACAAGACGTCTGGCCATAGGAGAAATGGTCGTGCCCAACTGAGCCTGGTTTCTCTCAAGGTTTTTTAATTTTTCCCTTTCGCCAATTGGTGAAGTATTTTCCTCGCCGCTGTCGCCTCTGGCTTGCATGGTTCGGGACTTGTAGGGCTGCGCATCGATGAATTACTATTCAGTGTTTGGACTCTCAGCAGTGATTATTAAACCACGCTGAAATGAACTAAACTGAACTTCAACACTGAAAACTGGACTGACACTTTTTCAATTTTTTATAATGCATGTGAAGCTGCTTTGACACAATCTACATTGTAAAAGCGCTATACAAATAAAGATGAATTGAATTGAATTAAATTGGTCAAAAATATTTTTAAAGGTAAATATTTAAAAAATAAGGGTCTAAATAATAATATCAGACAGGATTTGTGGCATAGAAATACAGAAAAGCAACATTGTGTAGGATCATATCAAGACATGGTTACACTGGCACCTTCATCGAAGGACAATGCGGCTGAATGTTGTTTGGTTAAGGGTCTGAAAACAAAACACTGGTTACCAGCAATGGTTGATTTAGTGTTGGTGAGCCCACACTAAATAATAATAACTTTCAATGAAAAGCAAATTAAAAAATATACTTCAAAATATAAGAAATTTATTTGTAGAACTAGTTTTTTGTTCCAGGGTTAATTTTGACAGCAAATTTTGATTTAGTTTAAGTCGTGACTCCTGACTAAAATTCTATTTCAGTTTCAGACACATTTTAGTCTTCTGAATCATTTTAGTTTTAGTCGACTAAATCTGATTTAATCGACTAAAATATATTTGGTCTACTTTTTAAGTGTAATTTAATTAAAATAATGTTCATTCATTCATTTTCTTTTCGGCTTAGTCCCTTTATTAATCCGGGGTCGCCACAGTTGAATGAACCGCCAACTTATCCAGCATTTGTTTTACGCAGCGGATGCCCTTCCAGCCACAACCCATCTCTGGGAAACACATCCATACATTCTCATTCACACACATACACTATGGACAATTTAGCCTACCCAATTCACCTGTACCGCATGTCTTTGCACTGTGGGGGAAACCGGAGCACCCGGAGGAAACCCACGCAACCACGGGGAGAACATGCAAACTCCACACAGAAATGCCTACTGGCCCAGCCGGGGATCGAACCAGCGACCTTCTTGCTGTGAGGCGAACGTGCTACTCACTACGCCACCGTGGCGCCCATTAAAATAATGTAATACAAAATATTCTAACTTTAAATTAAATTAAATAAACAGTATGATTAAAATAAAGCTTTTCCACTGAAGACTAAAAATGTTTTTATATTTACTGTATATTATAAGTAATATGTAAAATTATGTATTGGCAATCAATCCACATGTATGAACAATAGCCTACTAAAACAATGCAGAATCGGGCAATTATTTAGCAAACCCTTTATTTTAAAGTGGAAGCTACTAGTCGTTTAACCAGTTTGTTGAACAGTTTAAAGCCAATAAATCTTTAAGGGCTTAAAAGAGTTAAAGTCCACTTTGCATTGTCAGTCTACCAAGCTTTACTCTTGTAATTGGTAATACAATAGTTGGTGCTCAGCTGTATAGCACTGATTAAATAAGCAATGACATTTAACTGACAAATTATAATGTGTTACATATTATCCAGCCGGCTGCTAGATCTCTGCAACTCTCATATGGTCGCCCACTGAAGTTAAACAGGGCTGCGCCTGGTCAGTACCTGGATGGGAGACCACATGGGAAAGCTAGGATGCTCCCAGAAGTGGTATTAGTGAAATCAGCAGGGGGCACTCAATCAGTGGTCTGTGTGGGTCTTAACGCCCTACTATAGTGAAGGGGACTCTATACTGCTTAGTGAGCGTTGTCTTTCGGATGAGATGTTAAACTGAGGTCCCGACTCTCTGCAGTCGTGAAAAATCCCAGTCAAAATTTGCCCACAGGCCTCTGTCCATCTCCTAACCATCGCCATATCATAATTGGCTTCATCACTTTGTCTCCTCTCCACCAATCAACTGGTGTGTGGTGTGCGGTCTGGTGCAATATGGCTGCCTTTGCATCGTCCAGGTGCACACTGGTGGTGGATTAGGAGATTCCCCCAATGTGTAAAGCGCTTTGAGTGTCCTGAAAAGCGCTATATAAATGTAAGTAATTATTATTAGTTAATATTATTATTACATATGATACATCCATCAATCACGTTCTCATCTTGTTTTTATTAGTCAACAAAAAAATCTGTATATTTTTAATAGTTTGTCATCACCATCACCATCACATTTTTATTTACTTTTCATCTAGTTTTTGTCGGTAGAAACTTGTTAGTCACGAAAATTATGACAAAGTCAAGGAAATTAACACAGTTTTGTTTAATAAACTTGCATGATAATACTAATAATACATATGAATCCCGTTTGTTCTGTGGCTTTTTTTTGTACATTTTATTATTGTTATTTTTTATAATTCAGTTTGCACTAAAATTTAATGCTAGTTGTTTTCAAGCACCATATTATACCATGGTATGATAAACATGTATGTGCAATACAAATGCAATTATTAACAGCTTTGCTCTTATAAATTTAATTTCAGTGCATATATTATTGCATAAACTAATATATGACATCATGCCCAGGTCCCAAAACAGTAAAATAAAAAAGGATTTCATGCTTCTTGAAGTAAAAATGAAGATTAACTGGGAAATGACTGCTTAAAATCAGAGGACATAACAGAATGTAAGAAAATGAAAGTATAAGAATATAAGAAAAGAAAGAAAACATATACAGTGCTCAGCATAACTGAGTACACGCCATTTTGAAAATCAATGGATTTATCCATTTCTCAGTGAATATAGGTAATGTATTTTGGTGCATTTAAACAACATAGATTTATTAAACAGATATATATATTAAAGTAATATTTTAGTCACCAAACATATTTAGAAGGCTTCAGTACTGACTAATCTAATGTATATGCACAAATATAATAATGCATAGCTTCCTATTTAAAATATATGAATTTTAAAGAAAGATTTGTGAGGGCTGTACTTACATATGCTGAGAACTGTATATTGTGAAATGTGACCAGGACATGTTTCATTAAATGTACGATTTGCAGAAATCACCCAAACCCCATTGACCCAACCACCCATTCAGATATTAAAAAATAGCTCTAAACATCTTTGACAAAATATATACATCTGATATAAAACAAGTGCATACGTCATTAAACAGAACACAAAGAATGTTCACAAGTTCATAAAACATTTTAGTGTGAAATTTTCAGTCTGGAAATACGTCTGATTTGGTGTCTAGTTCGAGACTTCCACTTTCAATGAAATCCAATGCGAACGAATTGAAGTTAAAGATCTCTGTTAATGCCCTGTTCGCCATTCTCCTCCGATGTCCTCACAACGAAACGCTTGTGTTCTGTGAAAGGAACTTGTTCTCAATGTTGTCTGCGCAGCTAACCAGGCACATGTCTTTCAGTGTGTCTATGAGCATCTGGATTTGGTCATACGGCAAAACATTGTTTCCTCCTCCACTGCCACTATCACTCCAAACCTTTAGCATCTGATATTGGGCGTCCTTGCAGTTCCGGTGGTCTTGTTCTGCCCGGTCAATGTTCTGCTCAGAAACTCCAAGTCGACGTACAAGCTCTTTAAATCGTCCGATAGGGACCTCGTCCAGCACAGAATAGAAGAACACGTGAACTGCAAATAGCAGAAGACACACGAACCATTAAACACCATTACTCAAGCCTCCAGGGATTTGAGTGTTAAAACAAATAAAAAAAAAGACATACTTTTGATCTCTCTTGGGACACAGTCTGGGAGATTCCCTAGAGGTTTGGATTCACATGGCTGATTTGTGAATGGTATGCTCTCATTTTTTGAGTCCTGTGCCACAGTGATGAATATTGGCTGTGAGGAAGAGAAAAACCATAAATGAACACTGGTCAGTTAGAGTGTAGGATGTGTCTCAATATATGATACTGAGATAGATGGCATACTTGAAGGTACTGGAGAAATCGTATGGATGAATAATTATTATAACGTAATTATTAAGGATATTTCATTAAAACAAAATCGTTGTGTTTCAGTAAGCAAAATATTAAGCTTAACTTAAATTTCATATTGTACTGTATATGCAACTGGTCAAATGTTTGGGGTCAGTTTTATTTATTTATTTATTTTTTCATGTTTTTTTTTTTTAAGGAAAATTATTTTGTTTATCAAAGCAGCATTTATTAAATGTAAAAAATATTAAATTGTTAAATATAAACATTTTGAATAATGGCTTTCTTATTATATGTGGTTTCAAATGAAGTTATTGCTCCAGTCATTATTGCCTTTATTACTATTACCATTAATAATATATTAATGGTGTGCATACAATTTCACTAGATGAGTTTAATAACTATTTGGAAAAATTGGAATTCAAGAATTAATTGGGATGATTCATTAGAGGAGTACATAAAGTAGATTTTTTCTTCTGGGGAAAGTCTTATTTGTTTTATTTTGGCTAGAATAAAATTGAAAATAAATAAATAAATTGGGCGCCACGGTGGCCTAGTGGTTAGCACTTTCGCCTCACAGCAAGAAGGTCGCTGGTTCGATCCCCGGCTGGGCCAGTTGGCATTTCTGTGTGGAGTTTGCATGTTCTCCCCGTGGTTGCGTGGGTTTCCTCCGGGTGCTCCGGTTTCCCCCACAGCCCAAAGACATGCGGTACAGGTGAATTGGGTAAGCTAAATTGTCCATAGTGTATGTGTGTGAATGAGAATGTATGGATGTGTTTCCCAGAGATGGGTTGTGGCTGGAAGGGCATCCGCTGCGTAAAACAAATGCTGGATAAGTTGGCGGTTCATTCCGCTGTGGTGAACCCAGATTAATAAAGGGACTAAGCCGAAAAGAAAATGAATGAATGAATGAATGAATGAATAAATAAATAAATTAAGGTCAAAATTATTAGCCCCTTCAAACTATATATTTTTCCTATAGTCTACAGAACAAACCTTCATTAAACAATAACTTACCTAATTACCCTAACCTGCCTAGTCAACCTAATAACCTAGTTAATTATTTAAATGTCACTTTCAGCTGTATAGAAGTGTCTTGAAAAATATCCAGTCAAATATTATTTACTGTCATCATAGCAAAGATAAAATAAATCAGTTATTAGAAATGAGTTATTAAAACTATCATGTTTAGAAGTGTGTTAAAAAAAATCCTCTCTCCGTAAAAAAATTAACCAGGATAATAATTCTGATTTCTTAATGCATAAAATATAAGAAACAATCAACAAGTGTATATTAATTCAGTAAATAAAAAGATACCAATTACATAATGTTACAAATGGTACAATTTCTTAGGCCTGAATGCTTTTAAAACCCTCACATGGTTACAGGTCTCCAAAAACACTTGTGAAATGACAAATTATAATCTTTACTCAACACTGCGTATACTCACAGTTGAAGTCAGAATTATTAGCCCCCTGTATACTGTTTAACGGAGAGAAGATTTCAACACATTTCTAAACATAACAGTTTTAATAACAAATTTCTAATAACTGATTACTTTGTCATGATGACAGAACATAATATTGGACTAGATATTTTTTCAAGTATTCAATTCAGAGTGACATTTAAAGGCACAACTAGGTTAATTAGTTTAACTAGGCAGGTTAGGATAGTTAGGCAAGTCATTGTATAATGACAATTTATACAGTTTTTTTCTGTAGACTATCGAAAAAAAATGCTTAAGAGGGCTAATAATATTGACCTTAAAATGATTTTTAAAAATTAAAATATAAAATTATATTCTAGCCAAAATAAAACAAACAAGACTTTCTCTAGAAGAAAAAAACATTATAGGAAACACTGTGAAAACTTCCTTGCACTGTTAAGCATAATTTAGGAAATATTTGAAAAAAAAAAAAAAAACCCAGGATGGCTAATAATTCTGACTTCAACTGTATATGAAATGCAGTTTTGGTGAGAATAAAACAAATAATGATAATTAAAGACCCTAAACCCCAAATAGCCCCCTCCCAAATGGCAGTTTTTATACATGCAGAATATTTTAGCTTCTATTTATCAAAGAGCTGTTATGATATTATAATTTATATTTTATTAGGAGTCCTTGGGTTTGCTGATAGTATGACAGCATATGAATTAGTATTTATGAATAAAGTGAATCATCTTCTGTGAAAACATCATTACAGCAATTATGCGTTTAGCATCAGATCTGAATCATTCACACTGAGAAGAATATGTGAGTTCTTTGTCAGCATTTGTCAAATGGTAAGCATTTTACCTCTTCTTCACTAGATGATGATGACTGAGATGACGAAGCTTGTGCCCTCTTCCTCCAATGGCTGATGCCTTCGTATGCCATAAAAACGACTAAGGATAGAACCATGATACTTGCACAAACAGGAACTAGTATTTGAGGTACTGGGTCTGAAACATCAACATGATAAGATTAAGAAACATTAAACATACCTCAGCATTATCTCTTGCCTGAAGACACATGTTGTTTTTTTAACCCAACGAGAGGCATCTTGCTTAGTCATGGCAAGGCGAATTCAACAGAATAAACGCTAGAGGGACTTCCCAAATGACTCATGTTTTTGATTTTAGTAATAGTTCAACTTGAGAAAACTTGAGAAGAAAAAGAGACGACTGTCTGGCATCCAAAACATGAAGAAAGGAAACTGACATCCACAATTGACTGCTATTTGGTTCATCTGTGATGGACACACGTGCTAATGGATGTTGTTGGGTACTCAGTACTCACCTTCAGGACTATTTATCTTAGACATAGCAATGGTCGGGGAAATGCTGGTTTTGCATAAGTGATCGCATCCTGGCTGACATCTATAGGGAATTAAAAACACTTTATTAAACAAGCTCATTATTTTGTTTGCCATGTCTTAAGTTAAATTACAGAATTATTTACATTATTTACATTAAGTCATCCAAATTACAGTGCTCAGCATAATTGAGTACACCCCTATTTAAAATGAATATTTTTATCCATTTGTCAGTGAATACAGTGCATTTAAACAAAACAGATTTATTAAACAGCTATATTTATTAAAACAATATTTTAGTCATATCAGATTTACTGTAACAGGAACTGTATTTTGTATTACAAGAGACTCAGCAGCATATGTGTACAAGTCTCTGTTTTAGTCATTCTCCAGTAAGAATGTAATATTAATTTAGTGAGTCTGTGATTGCCAGTAGATTGTTAGTGTTTGTGCATTAATTAGTGTACTGCTTCACATAAAACCAAGTTTTTATCAACTCATACATAAAAAGGAACTACACAATTTCACAAAGTGGAGTTGAGTACAAAGATATTTGTAAAACTAAAGCTTCCCCCCCAAAGGAAATACTTCAGTACAGTACTGATATGTGAAAAAGCTACATTTAAATAAATTACATTTACTTCTGTCCAACACTTGCCATGTCTAATATTATTCAGATCTGTTCGTTTAAATTTTAAATGACTACTGAAAGGTGTTGGCTTTCATGTGTATGTGCAGCAATGACTCTATCCTGTACATCACATATATAAGAAATTCATAAGGATAATTTAGTCCAGGGGTTCTCAGTCTTGGTCCTGGATGTCTGGTGTCCTGCAGATATTAGCTACAACCCCAATCAGACACACCTGGGTTAGCTAATCAAGCTCTTACTAGGCTTTCTAGAAACATCCTTGCAGATGTGTTGAGGCAAGTTGGAGCTAAAATCTGCAGAACACTGGACCTCCATGGCCGAGTTTGAGAACCCCTGATTTAGTCAGTTCAAGCTAAATAACATTTGCAGATATCCTAAAATACTAACTTACAAATATCTTAGAACAGACATGGACATATGGACAAACTACAAGTACATGGACATATATATATTATTGTCAACAAATGCTAAAATGATAACTAAATGGAAATGTTAACTAAATTAAATCAGAGAAAGAATCAAGTTTAATATTGTTTTGTCTCCAAAACTACAAATAAAGACAAATCAATGTGAGTTATGCCACATCATAACAATTCTAAAGTACTGGAGTATGACTTACTTATCGCACGGCTTACAGGAGTTTTTACTAGCAGGGTAATAGTTTTCCTGACATTTGCACTGTGTATTCTCTTCTTTGGTGCCTGTTAAAAAGACAAACATTAACCAAGGGTAAACAATAACGCAAATTCAAAAGTAGTACAAAACAGTTCATTTAACTCGAGGGAAGCATGAGGAACTTACAATTATGAATTACTATTTGCCCATCTCCACACACTTTACAGGAAGAACATTCCCATCCTAAATCACCTAGCTTCTTCTTGTAATAATTAGCAACACAATCACACACCCTATTGGAGTAGGGTGTGCAGGGTGAAGACTGGAAGGAATAGGCTGGATGAAAATGACAGATGCAAGATATATGAGAACATGGCAAATGCCAAACAAATTGGCTGTGATGTTTACAACAATCCTCCACATGTTAAAGGAATAATTACAGCTCAAAATTTAGCTACCGTGTGCTCATTGATAATGGGCTATATGCACAGCTGTTTTTCAGCCAATGATGAACTTCTGTTGAAAGGTTTATGTGACCGATTTTACAGCACCGATGTTGTATTGTAATTCAAATATAATCAGTTAAATAGACTTAAGCATACATTAAGTGGTTCAAACGTAAAAAGAGATAAAAGACCGTTTAAACACAGGTGCTGTCATTAGTAGTAGGCTATCGCAGAAATTCCATTGAAAATACTGGGGTAAAATTAATTTCCATATTTTAAAGATATGGTGTGGAAAAATTACATTTAATGCAGTGCTTCTTGTTTGGTCTTATACCCAGACCAATCAGATCTTAAACGCACCGATTTTGTATGGGATAACAATTCACCGGAAGCCCTGGGGCTGGCTGACTGAAATTAAAAGTCAGTGTGCATATACCCTGTTTCACACAAAACCTTTATGACAATCAATCAATCAATCAATCAATCAATCAATCAATCAATAAATCAATCAATCAATCAATCAATCAATCAATCAATCAATCAATCCATATTTTTATATCTGTTTTCCCCAATTAAATTGAGTTAAATGAGAATCCAGTGCCATTTTGGACACATTTAATGTTTAAAGGAAAAAATATAGAAATGGTTGGGTTATCTGTCTCCTTAATAAGAAGAAATTTAAAAAAGTCTTTACGTTTTTTGCATTCCTGGCATCTGAAGCAGTTTGGGCTATAGTTTGCTTGTTCCAGGTAGGTTCCTTCATCACATTTCTCACATGTTGACCTCATGCCCTCTGCAATGCATTCCTTTTTCAACTTATACCCTGGAAATGAAGCATAGAAAGGAAAAGAAAGAGGCAGAAAGCTGAACAAAACATTTCTTTGGAAAACACACCCTGTTCACCCTGGATCAGGAATGAATGCCAACAGCTTTTGGTTATTATTTAACATTCTAACCAAAAATTCGCCACAGTGAAGTTAACTGCCAACTTATCAAGCATATGTTTTACACAGCAGATGCCCTTCCAGCTACAACCCAGTACTGGGAAATCCATACACACTCATTCATACATACACTTCGGCCAGTTTATTTTATTCAATTTACCTATACTACCAGAAGAAACACGGGGAGATCATGCAAACTCCACACAGAAATGCCAACTGAAAATTCTATTTTTTTTTTAAATTAAGGATTGAATTAATTTGACTTTACCTTGATGACATTTATCACAGCAGAATCCACTCTTACTCCAGTATTCATTTTCAAGACACTTTCCCTTTATAGTCTTGTTTCCACCAAGTCCTGATATTGTATATAACTGGCTGGTTAGAACCTGTGGAGAACAGAAATTTAATTTAGCTAAAACAACAAGGAAAATCATTTGCTTTTAATAGAATATAACGTATGTAGTGCCCTGTCTGTACAATACTTTATCCCTATTTACTTGACAATAAACAAACAAGAAGTCATTTCGTACATCATATCATATATTACCCTGCTGAAAAAAAAACAGCTTAAACCAGCCTAGACTGGTTGGCTGGTTTTAGCTGGTTGACCAGCCTGGTTTCAGAGGAGTTTTGACCAGCCTGGTTTAAGCTGGACATAGCTTGTTTTGGCTGGGCTCCCAGCCTGGCTAGGCTGGTCAAGCTGGATTTAACTTGTCTTCTCCCAGCCTGACCAGCTAAGACCAGGCTGGGGAAGCTGGAAACCAGCCTGGAAAAGGCCAAAACCCATCTAAAACTAGGCTGGTCAACCAGCAAAAACTAGCCAACCATCCTAGGTTGGTTCAAGCTGTTTTTTCAGTAGGGTAACAAAAAGTTTCCATCTACTTAAAATGCTTAGCCTATACACATTTGTAAACATCTAATGGTAACTTTGTTATAATTTGTTTTTGTGTTGTCCGTGTGTTAAAAATCAATTTTTTTAGAGAAGTTACCCTATTATAAGCCAATCAAAACACATCTAAATGTCAGTAAATGTTAAAGCCATACAAGAATAAACATTCACGGAAGTATTTTAGGTAATAGGCTTAAGTGACCAGGGCTAAATGCTTACCAGCAACAAATAAGGCCGTTGATATATCCTCATGACTAGCTCTAGATGGCGCAATCCTGCTCACTTCAAACTGTCTGGAGAGTGCGGTGGGTCGGTTCATGAACAGAGAGGGCATTATTAGGGTACAGTATGTGACTGACAATATAAGAATGACAATTCTTATCTCGCCATTATCTAGTCAAGAAACAGCAACAGTTCTGCAACAGTAGACAGCTTGATCTTTAATTTCCTTGTAGCCTTTATCCAGGCGAGAAATCTAACCTGTTGCGAAATAATAGCTTATGAAGCTCTGGCATTCGTAACTAAACCACACATAGTAATATCTTAAATACAGTTTTGATTGTGCCAGTCGAGACCCTTTAACATTTTGTGCCAGTCGCTTTGACAATTTCTCCCACTTCGTCCAGTACAGTATGACGCCCCCACATAAAAGTCACATTAGTGTTGGCAATCTTTTTCACCGCGGAGATTTTAACAAGAAGAGCGTGACCTTACCTCTACTCATGGCGATGCAGCATTTCCAATGATTTCTCTTGGAAAGTAGTTTTTTAATCATCACCGACTGAGCAAATACAACTTTATAGAAATGAGTATTTTTTAAAAACGTGAGGCTGCTGTGTCACTATCGTCCATTTCCTCAGAGAAGGGCAGTGGTTTACGGGAAATGTTTAGCGTCACGTTACACTCTGCTCCTCCTTTTTACAAGGAATTCGAAAGATAGAAAGCACTACAGCTTAAGAAAGGCATCCATGCT
The DNA here is from genome assembly GCA_903798035.1 of Danio albolineatus. Lineage (NCBI taxonomy): Eukaryota > Metazoa > Chordata > Actinopteri > Cypriniformes > Danionidae > Danio > Danio albolineatus. The sequence goes on along the minus strand of CAIGQQ010004375.1, from coordinate 1,108,114 downwards.
GCGCAGTATTTAAGTGAAAAGTATTTATGTAAAAAAAAAAAGAAAAGTAGCCTATTTACTGTGAACACGTTCTTTAAGCGTTAAAGCGTTAAAGGCACTGCAAAGTAATATATTTGTTGAGCGTTGGGGAGAATATCCAAAACCTCTTTATCAGTTAAAGAAAACCTAATCACGCAAATCAATGGATTATTACAAACAAAGGTAGAAAAGGTATAACAAATAACAGATTATCCACAATTACAAATAATGTTTTTCTTAAAAGCAATACAATTCATATTATAAAACCATTACAAAGTGTCGATTGTTTTTTTTAGTTTTTTATTAGTAAAAAAAAAAGAATGTTCTAGTTTATTGTTGCAAATTGAGAAACATTGAGGTTTGCATTTCCATAATAAAGACGTGAATATGTTTACCCACTATAGTATAAATCACTGTTTGGCTGACACAGAATGACATTCCAACCACAATGGTTGTCATTAGTGACATCACATAGGTGGTAAATAATTGCTGTGAATAACGATAAAGGCATAAAAACTGCTTGACTTTTTTTTTTTTTTAGAACATTAATTCTCCAAAAAATATGGAATTAACTATGCAGATAATGCATTTTTGGTACGAATTTAAGGTACGAGAGGTGTCACTAGTGTGGTACCACTTTCAAAAAGTGCACTTAGTTAATAGATGGTAATAATGCACTTTTTAGACACAATATGTTAATTTGAAAGGGTACCTTAGTGACAGGTGCTGTACCTTTATTTCTGAAAAAATCTGCACTGTAAACCCAGCTGTTGTCATTACTAAAGATATTAAGTTAATAGAACTTGACATTACTTAAAATACGGGGGCGCCACGGTGGCGTAGAGAGTAGCACGTTCGCCTCAACGCAAGAAGGTCACTGGCTCGAGCCTCGGCTGGGTCAGTTGGCATTTCTGTGTGGAGTTTGCATGTTCTCCCTGTGGTTGCGTGGGTTGTCTCCGGGTGCTCCGGTTTCCCCCACAAGTCCAAAGAAATGCGGCACAGGTGAATTGGGTAAGCTAAATTGTCCGTAGTGTATGTGTGTGAATGAGAATGTATGGATGTTTCCCAGAGATGGATTGCGGCAGGAAGGGCATCTGCTGTGTAAAACAAATGCTGGATAAGTTGGCGGATCATTCCACTGTGGCAACCCCGGATTAGTGAAGGGACTAAGCCGACAAGAAAATGAATGAATGAATGAATTACTTAAAATACCAAGTTTTGACATCAAAATTTAAACAGGTGTGTTTAACTTACTCGTTAGGCAGCAAAAAACTTTTAATCAATATTTTAAGTTCTCTGAACTTAACATTTTTAAACTCTTTGAACAATTCACCATGTCTCTGTTTAAAATGATTGGTTGCACTTGAAATTCTGCCTTGACAACCCTGCTGATTGGTCGATATACAATACAGTATATGACACAAGGTGGTCATTTTGCTTGTGATGCTGAATTTTGCTGAAGCGCAGCAGGACAGAGGAACATCTTTATTTGAATAGCACTTTTACTATGTAGAATGTGTCAAAGCAGCTTTACATGGATTATAGTAAATTGAAACAGTGTCAGTCCAGTTTTCAGTGTTGAAGAGTAATCCATCGATGCACAGCCCTACAAGTCCCGAACCATGCAAACCAGTGGCGACAGCGACGAGGAAAAAACTTCACCAATTGGCGAAAGTGAACGATTAAAAAACCTTGTGAAAAAAACAGCCTCAGTTGGGCATGTTCATTTCTCCTATGGCCAAACGTCTTGTGCAGAGCTGGAGGCTGGAGAACGCTGGACGTCCATTGTGGAGAAGCTGCAGGTGGGGGTGGTCACCGGCTGGTGAATATATTGGTAAGTAGATATTTAAATACTTATATACATTTTCCTTAATTGGTATATACTCATGGGCATCACAGTGGCACAGTGGGTATCGCTGTCACCTCGCAACAAGAAAGTCGCTGGGTCAGTTGGTATTTCTGTGTGAAATTTGCATGTTCTCCCCGTGTTTGCATAGGTTTCCTCCAGGTGCTCCAGTTTCTCTCACAAGTCCCACTAATTGGATAACCAAATCGGTCGTATGTGTGTATGTCCTGGTCCTACACGGTTAAAGTAGAAAGTAAAAAGATAGTAGTGTACAATATGTACAGATTTCTATTGTTTAGCTTGAGAATATGAGTCCATCCAGACTGAGGACATTAAAATTACTTTTATATTATTAGTATTTTTAGAATACAAATTATGATGCACCAATAATTTTGTCCTGAATGCTCCAATTAGTCATATGTCAATATCTTAAATAAATAAAATGTCTATCTGTTTAGCACACAAAGTAATCATATGACTTCAAATAAAGATAAACTCATACATAACATTTTATAAAATATATATGATTATGAATTGAATCCCAGCTTAAGAGTATCACTGAATTCTCATTTCGCACTATGTGCAGTGTATGGCTTTTAAAAAATGCATGGAATTTTTAAAAAGCTGATGGAATATGAGTTAATATAGCTCTAGTTCTGTTGACTTCTAGCCTGCAGGTTACAGTTAAAGTCGTTTGTTATCGGAAACAGAATGTAGATGCTGTTAGAGCAGCAGACAGAGGTGAAAAAAAAACTTCCTCACTTCTCAAACCACATCCTGCAATGTAACCATGGAGATTGCTAAAAATGCCCACAAAATATACACTGACTTTATGAATAAAAAATAAATTAATTGATTTAAGGTAAAATGCTCTGATGTTTAATTAGCATTGTATAGTTGGACACTTGAGTTATTTATTTAAGAAACCGCCAACAAAGGAAAAGTATAATAATTGTTTTAAAGAGCCCCTATTTTGGATTTTTGAAAATGACCTTCCATGCAGTGTGTAACACAGTCCTAAGTGAAGTGAAATATCCAGCTGAGGCTTAAATCTGAAAGTGTACAGTGCTGAAAATTGTTGATTCATCTAAAAAAAGAGTCGACTCATAATGGTTCAAATGAATAGTTGTTATAGCGAGTCTTTAGCCGTTTCGGCTTGACGTCAATATGAAACATAAGCCCCGCCCACTAGTTGCGTGCTCAAACCCGAGAAAATTGAAGCAAAAGGAAGAAAAAGTGGAAGACGACAAACACTGTAGCGAATTCCGGTTAAATCATGTCGCGTGGACGCTGTGCTCTGTAGTGTGAGGGAAAAGTTGTGCTCTTTTTCCTACCTTTCAAGAGTTCGCCCTTAGATATGCTTAGCGTTTATAGCAGGTTTGGCATGCTGTCCCGGGAGAGAACCCTGAGCTCGGAGATATTTGAGCCCAAGACTCCCGCCCAGTCAATAAGCATATAAGGGGATCCGAGATCAGATAGGTCTCGAAGGCTCCCCTTTTGAAAAGAGAGGAAAAAGGAGGAGATGGGGTGGAAGGGGGGATTCTTCCAAAACAAAGATGGAGTAGTAGGGAAAAAACTGATCCATTTATAGTAAGCTTGGATCGCTCTGATTGGATTATTGCTGATTACAGATGATCAGCCAGGCGTGCTAATCAGATCACGAGCTCCTCTCGAAATTAGTTTATGAAACTTCACAAAGATAAAGCTGTGAAGAGTCAGTGGTTGAGGTTTATTTTTGCAAAAATGCTTCAGCATTATAGCCCCCGCCTTGTGCTGTGTTCCCTCTGAGGAGTGCTTCTGAAATCTATACGCTTACAACGGGGGATTCGTCGGCCTTTTGTTAAAGAAAGGATCAGAAAAGACTATTGATGTATGCAGGGGTGGACTGGCCATGGGGAGCACCGGGACATTTCCCGTTGGCCTGACGGCCGATCTGGCCTGCCACCGTGAATCTGGCCTGCACCCTCTATCCAACCCTTCCTTCTTCCTCCATTTCAATGTAAGTGCGATTAAAACGGTTGCCTCATTGTTTTCTCTAGCTTGCAAATTATTAATTTAATTATGTTTTGAAAACGCGACATGTGTCGCTTTGTTTACGGATTAAAATGCATTTGTTAGCTCGTGTTCCTTTGCTGTTTGTTGTTGCTATGGCCACCATGGGCTGTTCACGCACGGCGGTCATGTTTCATAATGGTTCAGCTTTTGCCGCTGTGTGGATTAATACTGAATGTGTGTCACTGTTTTTACTTATGGTTAAGAATAGAGTAATATGCTGGGAAATCGGAGTTTGGGGGTGAGATGTCTGAATAATACTATTGAGAACCGGCTACTGTGATGTTACTAACTACTGTGAAGCGTGTTTCGGGTGCTGCGATCAGATTCTATACCAATGTTGGCAACCCGGGGGATTCACAGACTGTACCAAAAGGCTGAGGACCGGGAGAAAAACAAATCTGGAGGGTGCCATTAGATGGGTCTGAAATACGGGCTACTCCTGGGAAAAACAGGAGTGTTGGCAGGTATGCTCACGCATTCACTATGCCTTGATGGGCATTCTCTCGCACTGACCGCTGTCAACCAATCGCAACAGACTGAGTCATCGACTCATCAGTCCAATCAGCATAGATTATTATCGCGCTAAGGAGTAGTTTGGGAACAAATGGATCACTGAATGATTCATATGGGAGTTGCTGGGATAATGAGGTAAAAATAAATGCATATTATAAGACAATGAATGTGTTTTTTGACCTTGCATGCATATCAGCCTGTTGATGAAGACCCCCAAAACCAAAATATGACCCTTTTTAATGTATAATAGGGGCTCTTTAATACATATGAGATGTATCTTTCAACAACATGTACCTGTAGTAGATGTCATTAATAATTATTTATAAGTTGAATGAAATAAAGTCTAAAATGACTACTTCTGATATGGTTGGACTCATGTTTCTGTTTTCACAAACTACTAAATCAAGTTCTGCAGACAACAAATGATCAAACAACAATTCTACACTTAAAAGTATTGAAAATGGCATCCCTAAAACAATTTATGTTGCTATTGTGAACAGCTGGTAGTTATTCAACCTATAACTGAATTGAAATGTATTTCATTGGCTATACCAAAGGTCTTGTGAATAGTGTGGTTGTGAAAAGAGTTTTTCTCTCTATGCATGACCACATAAATAGCATAACTGATTCTAAGACCTCACAAGTGTGTATAACCACAGACACTTAGGATGTAAACCAGAAGTATCTTGCTGTTTCATTATCTTTACCAATCAGGTCCACACTGTACACTTATGGTTAATTAAACCTGTGGTTCCAAAGTGGGGGCCTGGATTGGTGAACTTTTTCCAGAAATCAAATTAATTTTATTAAACCATTAGAACCATATATTACCACATTTTATCCATAGCATAATGAAGATTAAAAAAAGTTTATAGTCACAGCCTTTCAATAATTTATTTTTAAAAGGATTGCAACCCATGGGGTGATTACATCATCAGATGCATTATTATTTTGGGGGTCGCAGGCAGAAAAGTTTGTCAACCCCTGAATTAAACCACCAACCACAAATACATGCTTGTCTTCATTGCCATATGTTATGTAGTATAAGGTGAGTTCCATCAGAAAACAATTACTTATTAACCTTTAAAGATAGACCTTCAAGCAACAAGGTTGTTAAATCATGGCAAATGTTCTTTTTTGAATGATTTTGTCTAGTGGTAGAATTTCTAGTGAAAACTACCACATCTATGATCTTACAGAGTAATTTCTCATACTGAATCACAAAAGAACACGTCAGGGCCTGCAGTAAGAGTCCTGTTAACTCATTTAACATCTCTTCTTTTTTAGACATAAAATTCTTCCAACAACTAAATTCATTTGACCAGTGATTTCCTGCGCACAACTATATCCAACTCTGCAAATTTTTAATGTGTCCTTTATAGAAAATGCCAGTGAAAACTATATTATTTCTTAGCCTACATAAATTGACCAAAGCCATTTAGGTGTATGTGCTTTTTTTCTATTAGACAAAAACGAACAGTTGTAACAAATTGTGAACAGAAATGTCGCCTTCGCTGTAGATTTTCACCTCATCCCATCAGATGGTTATGCATATCCTGGTTGGTGTACTCTTTTTCAAACAAAAACTCAAGATCCACTTCTCTGACTTTGAAATTTGAAATTTTGTCTTCTGTGCTTCTGCGGCTGCCTTTTTTTACCTTACTATTTGCTATGCTGTTGGCTTACATCAATTTCTCACATGAACAAGTTTGTGGCAGTTGTTGAACAAGTTTGTGGCACTCAGACACTGTCATTCACACACATACTCTGCGGACAATTTAGCTTACCCAATTCACCTGTAGCGCATGTCTTTGGACTGTGGGTGAAACTTGAGCACCCGAAGTTTACTCACGCGAACACGAAGAGAACATGCAAACTCCACACAGAAATGTCAACTGAACCAGCCGAGTCTCTAACCAGCAACCTTCTTGCTGTGAGGTGACAGCACTACCCACTGTGCCACCATGCTGCCAGTTGTTGAAAACAATTTATAAAATTTAAAATATGGATATTTTTAAGTGTACTCTCAGAAACATGTTGCAGCAGGAAGAGCATACAGCAATAAAACATATATCAGAGCAATCGATGGTTTATTCTGTTGTGATGGTCCCTGATAAAAAATAAGGGAACAAGCCAAAGGAGAGTGGGTAAGTGAGTGAGTGAGTGAGTTACATTTTTCACACAAAGACCCATAGATTTTCTTCGGAAAACATCCATTAACCCACTAAAGTCATATGGATGAATGTGCCTTTTTGAGATTCAAAAACTTTGGTACCAATAAACCATTTGGATTATTGCAACACTTAGTGAGTATACATACAAAAGTGTGAGTATATGAGTGTGAGTTAGGCCTCACTCTCTCCCCTGCAGTTGGATCAGAACTATTTTGTAACTGGTACTAAAAAAAGAGACCATATTACTCTGTGTTGATTTCATTAAATCAATTTTATTGTCACATCATCAGCAGCACGTGTACTATGATGAGTGAAAAGCTTAGGTGCTGGCTCCAGACAGTGCAAAATACAGACAGTGCAAAAATACAACATGCAACAACATACTCCCAAAGGGAAACAAAACAATGTACAATTGCAATGTTGACAGCAATACGTATAAGACAATGAATATGTGAATAGGTGTACCCGTAGTTGTAGGCAGTATTGTTTTAGGTATGGATTGATTAAAGTGTAGTGCATGCTACATGTTGATGGTGTGCAGTGAGTGGTATTAAAAGAGTTTGTGTGAGGTGTGTCAAGTGTTCATCAGCCTGATAGTCTGTGGAAAGAAGCTTTCCTTCAATCGGCTGGTGCGTGACTGGATGCTGTGGAACCGTCTGCCTGAGGGTAGCAGAGAAAAAGTCTATGGCTTGGGTGGCTGGAGTCGCTGATGATTCTCTTGGCTTTCCTCATGCACCGCCTGGCGTAGATGTCCTGGAGGGAGGGAAGCTCACCTCCTACTACGCGGCCAGCAGTTCGCACAATCCTTTGTAGACCTTTGCGATTGCTGCTGGTGCTGTTTCCGTACCAGGTGGTGATACAGCCAGTCAGGATGCTCTCCACAGTGCAGGTGTAGAATGAGCGGAGGATGTGGGGGCTCATTCCAAACCTCCTGAGACGCCTGAGGAAGAAGAGGCGTTGTTGTGCCTTCCTCAGCACTGCGTCTGTGTAAGCAGTCCATGTCAGATCCTCAGCGATGTGAACTCCGAGAAACTTGAAAGTGCTGACCCTCTTAACTGGTGTCCTGTTGATGGTGATGGGAGGGTGTTCTTTCTTCGCTCTCCTGAAATCCACCACCAGCTCATTGGTTTTGCTGATGTTGAGTGAGAGGTGGTTTTCCTGACACCATAGTGCCAGAAAGTTCACCTCGTCTCTGTAGGCCGTCTCATCATTATCTGTGATTAGGCCCACCACCGTTGTGTCATCAGCAAATTTAACGATGACATTGGAGCTGATTCCGAGAGTCTGAGGTTTTAATTGGGTTTAGTCTGAGTTGTTTATCTCACTCAGGTCATGACAGCATCTACACTATTTTTTTTTACTCTATAGTAGCCAACATTCAGTCACACATAGATTCGGGACAAATCCACTCTGTAAAGCTCCAGATAGACAGGTCACAAATACTATAGGTCCAACAAACGTCACAACCTGACAAGTCCTGTCTGTCCTGTCAATGTTTAATGTTTCCCTATTTGTCCTGTGCTCAATTATATGGCTTTTATTTGTGTTGGTCATGTGCTCCTCTTGTTTTTCCTCTTTGTTTTCAGTTACCATGCCCTCTTATTTTAGACCTTATGATTGTTCTCACCTGTCACTCGTGTGCTTTTTTCTCTCTATATTGTGCTGTGTTGTGCTATATTCCTCTGCCGGTTTGTTCCACGTGAGCTTGTCTTCATTTAATTTGTATCCTAGTCTTGCGTTCTTTTCCTAGTCCTCTTTTCTATATATTGTTTTGTTTGTAGGAATTGCTTGCGTTTCTTTTGTATCTTGTGTTTAATCGTTGTCTAGCCTTTATTCTTGTAACTGTGTGGGGAGAGCATGCTCAGAGCCTGGCGGCTAGTCGGCAGGCCAATCATAAATAATAAATAACAATTGTTTGTTTAGTGATTGGGTCGGAGAGACACCTTTCTTACGGAGAGAAGGAGCAGCCGGAGGAGAGAGAGCAGACACAAATACACTTTCAGCTACTCGTTTTGTGATTATTTAAAATAAAAGACATTTACTTACTTGAATCGCCCACCCTGTCTTTATCTTCTCATAACAACTAACTGTTTTTGTTACAGTCTTTTATTACTGTATACTTATTATTCTGTTCTTTTGTCTAAGTCAAATAAGTTCTATTTGTGACTAGAATTTATGTTTAATTGGTTTTCCTTTGGATTAAGTCAGATTTATTATTTTTTAAAATTGTTACTGCCTCCTTTGTCTCTTGAGTGTCTTGTACGGCTCCAGTCATGTCCCTGGCCTGACAGTATGGACAGTCAGAAGGCTGCTAGCTCATGTCTACCCATGGTTCTGTCCACTGCTCTTACTCCTGGCTGTTTTCTGGTTCTGGTTCTCTTTCTCTAGTGCTGTCTTACCCTGCCACTGGCTTTCCTGTGTGGTCTTGCCCCTGTTGTTTGGCTCTTGTCACTCCTTGTCTCTCTACCTGTGCTTTGTCCTTTCAATAAACACATTGTTTGTGTTCTTTGCTGCAACTGGGTCTTCTTTCCTGCAACTCTGATGCAGGTTCTTAAAAATCTATTTAAAATACACAGCAATTTAAAAACACTACACATTAAACATTTTGAATTATTGTCAAGCTCAAAACAAAAATAATGTGCATGTTTGTTATGCTCATTTCTTTTTTAGCTAATCATTAAGTCTTTGGCAAGAACCACATGATAAGATGTCTAGAAAAAAAAGGATTTTAAACAATTATTTAAAGGACATTTTAAAAATGTTAATGTTTTCTTATAATTTCTTAAGATTTGTAGATCTAACTATATTTTGATGTATAGTATCACGGAAAAAAAGAGGTTCTTGTGATTCCTTTGTTGTGTTTTTCTGCCATTAGGTAGTGCACATAAAGAATGATGCAATCCTGGATTAACATCTATGTTGATCCTGGAACATCTTCTTCTTTTTTTTTTTTTTTGGAAAATGTAATCCATACCTATTCACTACCCCTAAACCCAAACATAACTGTAAAGTATTTCCAAAATCAGAGAGAATAATAGTTGGATAACATAGAAGTGCATAAATCTAACCATAAGCCTTAACTTAACATAAACGTTAAACATATCTGGTAACACTTTATAATAAGGTTCATTAGTTTATGCATTTACTAAAATGAACTAATCATGAGCAACACTTGTACAGAATTTATTAATCATAATTGAACATTTACTAATGCATTATTAACATCCAAGTCCATGCTTGTTAACATTAAAGCACCGTGAGTTAACATGAACTAACAATGAACAACTGTATTTTCAGTAACTATCGTTAACTAACATGAACAAATACTGTAGTAAATGTTTGTTGTTTGTTCATGTTAGTAAATGCATTAATTAGCATTAACTAATGAACCTTATTGTAAAGTGTGACCACATATCCCTTGATTTTGATTGGCTAATCGGAATGTTGATCCATTATCAACATACTGTAGATGTTAATCCAAGAACATGTGCTACTTGATGAAATTAGGCTGGTGATTTTTTAGAATTTTTTAGTATCACCCGTTTTCAGTCCCGTGTTTTGTCATTAGTTAATCATGTCTTGAGTAATTATACTTCCAAATTTCGGTTGTTCCTTTTCTGGTTTTGCATTGTTGACCTCCTTGCTGTAATGGTTTATTATTTGTGCCTGTTTCCCATGGTTTTTAATAGATAAACAGATGTTTTGGTAGGGCCACGCGGTGGTGGAGTGAGTAGCACATTCGCCTCACAGCAAGAAGGTCGCTGGTTTGAGCCCCGGCTGGGTCAGTTGGCATTTCTGTGTTGAGTTTGCATGTTCTCCCCATGGTTGTGTGGGTTTCCTCTGGGTGTTCTGGTTTCCCCCAAGACCAAAGACATGGGGCATAGGTGAATTGTGTAGGCTAAATTGTCCATAGTGTATGAGTGTGAATGAGTGAGTATGGGTGTTTCCCAGAGATGGGTTGCAGCTGGAAGGGCATCCGCTGTGTAAAACTTATGCTGAATAAGTTGGTGGTCCCAGATTAATAAAGGCATTAAGCTGAAAAGAAAATGAATGACAGAATGAATGTTTCCTGTGACAATCTGCAGCACTCAACATAAAACCAACTAGTTTATAATTTGTTGTCAGCTGTTATTTTAAAGTGGAAAAATTTGAGGAGAAAAATTAACAAAGCACACCACCCCAGTAACCAATTTGTTACGAAATAGAAATTCAAACTGAGCAATAAAATGGCAACTTTAAAGATGGCTTTCACTGATGTTAGGAAAAACCTTTACTCAAACTTTTTAATAGTTCTGCAAGGTTGCACATCAGTTAGAAAGTGATTTTGTCTGCATGAGCTGATGTCACACTTTTAGTGTCGTTGTGGTAAGACCTCCTTTTACTGTAATTGCACTTGTGTGTGCACGTGTGGTGTTTGCATGTCTAATCTAAAAACTACAAGAAGGGAATGACTTTTCACTCTTTTGTGGTATCACATCCACTGAATAAAACCAGTGAATTGACAGTTTATGAGTGTGAGTAAGAGGGGAGAAAGCAGATTATTATAAGGCAGTTTTTTTAAAGATAATTGCAAGTTAGAAATGATCGCAGTTTGTAGATGTAATTGACTTTATGCTGACTAGACATGGTTTTCATTTTTATGGATCTGAACTGAGTGCACTGTGGATTCTGTGCAATTGGTCGTTATTTTACCACTGACCTCGCTACTAATATCTTGTCTTAAAATGAGTGGATGCTGAAGAGCTAATCTGTTTTACGCATGTGTTTAGTCATTGTGAGACCCTTTTCATCTCTAGTGTTTGTGCGCATATGTGTATTTTTTTTTTCAAAGACAGATGGAGAGAAAGAGAGAGTTTGTTGTGGAACTTATCTAAAATATGAAAGGAAACCTTGAATGGAACATTTGGGGTAGAGGAAAAAAAGATGGAGAAATATAGTCTGAGACTGAGAGCAAGACTGCTGCACTTGGGGGTCCAAAGGTGAAGTCATCCTTAACGTTGGTTGAACGATAGTTTATATATGAGTCATCGTGACATTTCTGATAAAGATTTAATGCTGAACTGTTGTCCCCCTCATCTTCAAACCTTTAGAGGGGCCGACTAGCTCACATCTCTCTTCTTCTCTCCCATCTTCAACACACTTTCAAGGTAAGTCTACTCTGAGACAATTTATTTTTATTTTTATTTAAAGGCTGTGTGGTTTAACATGTTTTGGTAAAATAGAAATTAAGTTCAAATGTATCATGTAGTTTATGCAAGTACATACTCATAAAGATGTTAAATGCAAGTAACTAGGTCAGCATGACCAAATCTGTCTGGAGTTTAACGTCAACATGTTAATCGTTGGACCCATGCTTTATTTTGTTTACATTTTGTATGATGCAAATGGAAAAATTACCATTAATATTTACTCATTGTTTGTTTTTAAAAAAGAATGGAATGAGCCAAAGGAAAGGGAGTGAATGAGTGATCATTTTAAAGCAAATAGGTCGTATAATAAACATGATATCTTACTGTCTCTCTGTCTGTCTGTCTTAAACTGATGTAAAATGAGTAATTATTATAAGAAACAAAAGAAACAGTAGTACATGATTTGTTTTAGTCTTTACGTTCTTGACTTGACACATTTAAAGTCATTGCAGGTGTCATGTGTCATTCTGAACATTCACACATTTCTTTTTTTTTCCTTTCCAGTAAGATGCTTACACTGCTCTCTATTGTCCTGCTCACATCACATGTCCTTTCTGTCGACCAATCGTCGAAGTGCAACGAAACAACCCATTATGTTGAACATCAGTACTGCTGCCAAAAGTGTAAACCAGGTAAATTAACTGACTCAAATGTGCTCATGTTCGGCTTAATTTAAATGACTTAACACGATCTAAGCTCAGTTAAGATTAGTGATTGAATAATGAAGTTACTGTAACTGAGGTAAAATGCAGATGAGTTTAATCAAATGTTTATGAAACTAAAACATGAACGGTAAAGCAGGAACATCTCAAATGAGACGAGCAATCTTATTTATCAATCTTATTAAGCAATCTTAACATCTCAAACATCTATGTGATGAGCAATCTTATTTATCAATCTTATTAATCAATCGTAACATCTCAAACATCTCAAACATCTCAAATATGATGAGCAATCTTATTTTTCAAACATTTTTTTATTAATTTCAGCTGAATTGCCTTATGTAAGAATATTTCAGGGCTCTGTTTTATGGTTGGATGACATTTACTTAAGGTCTTCAAATGACACATCAAGTTTCTCGTATGAGGATGACTTGTTCTCTGAACTCAACCTGGTAAACTCTCAAACCAGTCAGCGTTGAATGTCGCAACCATAAATGTTATCAGTTGCTCGCTACGCAGCAGTCTCATACATCTCATTATATTTATGCTTTTCCACTTTTTTGTATGTGTTTTACAGGACAGTTCATGGTTGAGAAATGTCGAACAAGCTCGCAAGATACCCAGTGCAAGCCGTGCGGAAATGGCTACTTCACAAGCGAACATAATATAAACAATAATTATTGCTCCCCTTGCACAAAATGCACCAAAGAACGTACGTACTCTTCATTTCTTTGCGATGACTGGTTTTATGTTCTTACAGTGATACATTTAGAAATGTTCTCAATGAATCAGTATGAAAAGTCATAAGCTAGAAACACCAAACATGACAGTAAAACAAGACAGGTGCTTCCCCTTTAGCAGATCTTGGTGGGTTTCTAGTACGGAGGTACTGTAGGCGGGGGTCTGAGAATCTTTTTGTAACAAACATGACATGGGACAGCAAATACTGAAAATACATGTGAAGCTCTGGAAAAAAAGGGTACCTGAGAGGTGGAATTTATTATTTTGAATGGAAAAAACTTCAACGTATGAAATGTTTTGATATGCAAATGGCCTGTTCAATATATTTAATCTAACAACGGAACAATAAGTAGAAGCTTGATATTTCTTAAAAGTAAAGAAGGAACAACAAAATAAAAGCATTTAGATGTACTTAATATTTATAAGCCCCACTAAACCAGCATTAATCTCTATTGACCAATGGTAGGCCAGCTGCATAGATAAGTCAAACCATTACCCTGTCCTGGTGATAAGCAGTTCTGTTCATACAGTAGTGAATGTGGTGTGAGTGATTCTGTGTAACCTGTGCTTTAGCTCATATTATAAGTTACATATCCAGGCTAAACAGTCTTGTGATAAAAAGAGATTAGCAGAAATCAAAAGTAAATATCCTGAGCTGGTGTAAGAATATATTTGTGAGTCAGCAAAAAAATAGGTTTACTGTTTTCTTTTGACACGTTTTGGTGAAATGACTGTACTTACATATGTCACAGGGGCTTTTATGTTAAAGGGTTTGGCTTGTATTTGAGCACAACAAATTTCACTTGTTTTTAGTCTGTTAACTTCAGACTTTAAGTATCAGATTTAAAGAAATGTAAATGTACATTTATTATTGCATTTTTAAAACTACTATCTGAATAAAATTAACACATAAAATCATCACACGCTGATTTTGTTTTAGCATTTTAATATTTCTTATGTGGAATTAATACCTTTTTTTGACATTTTAACTGTTGTGCTCCTCATAACCTTTTCACCGTTATTTTTATTTCAGATATGAGGTATGAGAGGACCTGTACGACAATAAGGGATGCTAAGTGTACTTGTGAGGATGGTTATAGATGCAGTGACAACAAATGCGAGACATGTGTGAAAGTCCAGAAAACTACTCGTCCTACTAAAATACCACCGGTCACCAATGGTGAGATTCTTAACACTGAACCATCAAATGCTCAACGAGGTTCTAGAAAGACATACAAGGCACTACACTGTAAAAACATTCCTGGTTGCCTTACATTTTTAAGCTAAATCAAATTAACCTTGGGTTCATTGAACTTATATTATGTTAATCTGACTTAAAACAGCTTGTGTAACTTATAAAATGAAGTTAGAACATGATTAAGTTAGTTTAATAAGTTACAATGAACTAAAAACATATGTTATGACTAATTGATCATTTAATTTTAATTTTTATTTTACAGTGTAGGAGCCAAAGGTGAAAACTTTTGAATTTAAATTTAATTTACTTTGTTCTGTAGGGTAGTACAAAAAGCTATATATATGTGATGTTTTTTTTTTTCATTTTGGGGCTTCAGCGTGCATTTTAACCTTCTGGAATTGTTGTATGCAATGTAAAACCCAAAAAGTTAAGGTTACTCAAACCATTTGAGAAAACCAACTGCAACAAACCATTTAAATTAAAAAACGAATCCTAATGAGTACTGTGAACAAACCAACTGAGTACCCTAAAACCCATTAAGTTAAGGCAACCCAAACCGTTTAAGGAAACCGATTGCTACAAACCATTTGAGTTAAAAACAACAACAACTAATCAATATGAGTACTGTGTACTTACTCCATTTAAGTTGAAATAATGAGGTATTTAATTAACTCATTACCTTCAACACTGAGTTCAAAACTCTTTTCAAACTAGTAGACTTAGCTTTCTGTAAATTTTGAGTTAACTACACTCATTTTATTTGATAAAGTTGATGGGTTTTATAATGTATGAGTCCCTCAGTTGTTCTCAAGATGGAAAGATGTACCTCAATTTTTCTAGTCATTTTTGGAAAGGTTCAAATACACAGAAATGCTGAAAAAACAAAGAGTGTGTGGGACCTTAAAGAACACCAGGCAGCTTAAATGTTCAGGATATTCAAGGGTTTAATCCCACCACTAAAACAAAAGGCAACGACAGCAGTGGATCATTGAGGTAACAACACAGTATTAAGAATCAAGAGTATGCTTACTTGTGAACTGGTCATCTATATATATTCAACAAATATTCTCTCATGGAATACTGTATATGTAATCATCTTTAATAGCTCATACAGGTCAGTGTAAAAAAGAATCGAAAAAATAGTTAACATTTTGAAGGTTTTGAAAGCTGTATATGTGTATATGTAGAAGTTAAGAGCATATCTCAGAATAAATTTGATGAAAAATAAACATTGTGTGGCATTTGAAAATTAAAAGTTTGTGTTAATGTGTGTTTGATATTCTGTCATCTTTGTTTATATAGCATTTTTTGTATGTAGATTGTGTCAAAGTAGCTCAACGTAGATAAAGTTCTAATAAATGCAAAGTGTTTCAGTCTAGTTGCCAAAGTTCAGTTTAGTTCAGTGTAATGTACATGTCACTGCTGAAAGCCCAAACACTGGGGAGCAACTCCACTAGTCCCTTTGTACACTGTACTTAAATAAATTAGCTTTTAATGTGGCATACACTTTCCTACCATTACGATTTTCACAGCTAGTTTAACGTAGATTCGAGATAAGATGGAAAAGACATTTGTTCCAAATTCTGAGTAAAACTAAAGTGAAACGAACTAGTGAGTGTGATAAGTGTGAGTACCGCTGTAGTAGAAACAAAAAAACTAAAAATGAGAGTTGCTCATAACCTTACCATATTGATTTTGCAGGTATGCCGTCTGACAACCATCTGAAAACTGCTTACAATTGCCATGACAGCAAATGCCAGATGAACGTCCAGAAAACTACGGCTTCTCCACCGGCCACTAATGGTGAGGTTTTAAACCCTAAACCACTGCTGTCAGTCTATCAAAACTGAAAACAAGCAGACACACTCACACACACACACACACACACACACACACACACACACACACACACACAGAGTATATCAGGGGTGTTCTCTATTGACCTGTTCACTCTTTCTCTCTCCCTTTCTCCATCCATTTGCACCCTTTCTATCAACCTCTTCCAGATAATGTGTGGATCTCGGTGAGTCTGTGTTTAGCGTGTGTGTGTGTGTGCTTTCTGTTCACCTGTCTCCTTCTCACCAGCAGACATGCACAACCATGTGGATGGATCATGTCAGCATCAACCGGTCAGTGGTGCTCATCAATGCTTTTATTTGTTGAGAAAGCACTCTTTGTATATGTTCTCATGCATGATTGCTTGCTGCACGCATTACAATGCATTAATAGTTATCTGGTGGTATAAAACATGATTGCGTTATTCCTGTTATTCAGTATACCTTTTTAATAAATAATAATAATAAAAAAGCCAAAGAGACTAAGTCAGAGAAAAATGAAAAGAATGCCTAATATAATATAAGGAACATAACATGAAAAATTATGAAAAATAACACTTATTATAGTGTTTCTAAAATTATATAGATTAAATGTAAATTTATGTAATCAACAAAACAGTATTTATTGTTGGGAAAGAATTAATGCTTATTTAAATTGATTTGAAATTCAACTGCAACACTGCAGCAAAACTATAGCTTTAGGAAATTTACATTAAAGTGTCCCTACAACAATAGCAATACTAGTATTCTATGATGGTAAAAGGAAATGAAATAAATTTAAATTTAAAAAATGTATATTTGTAGAAATTGCACCAATTTTAGTCAAATTTTGTGTTTTTTCCTTTTATGTTGATTGAAGAAATTGAAAAGAAATATACCAAAACGTTATTTTTGATTAGTAAGATGCATTGCTAAGCTAACTTAATTTGAACAACTTTAAAGGCGATTTTCAATATTCACACAATTTCAAAATATTTACGACTTATGGCTGGTTTTGTGGTCCATGGTATCCACATATGTGGTCCACATATATCAAATGTGTTCTGTATAACAGAATTCAATAATGCATGAAAGCATCACAGCTATCAATAATGAGTATCCCACTGTGTCATCAGGTTTCTGGCACTATACAAAGAACAACTCTGTATCCAGTCAGTGCACAGAGGAAGAGGAGGTCCCAATGCCAGTGCAGGAGATGTGTGGGAAGACACTGGAGGATGTCTGAGAGAGGAGGAAGAAGAAGACCACTGGTGCGTCTGAGTATTGAGTATTTACTCTAGTACAAACCTGCTGCTGCCATTTACTCTGCACTGAGGTGGATCATCCAGAATGTTACGAGAGAACAGAATGACGGTCCAACCTGAGAAATGCTGAGACAGGGAGAGATTTGAGCTCCCACTTCACATAAAGACAAACACAACATTTTACATACAGTTCATTTTCTTCCAACAAATGTATGTTTATTTCTATGTGCGCTTGTTTGTATTTATGACTGGGGTGTTTGCGCACAATGTGCCCCTGGACTTTTTTAAGATCAAGATTTTAAATTCAAATGTACATTTGAAGAATTGTTAGTCCTCCTGAATTATTATGCCGGTGGTTTGTTCTGTAGACATTTGAACAAAATATTGCTCAACAGAGCTAACAATATTGATCTTAAAAAAAAAAATTATATATATATATAAACACTTTTTATTCTAACCAAATTAAAACAAATCAGAATTTCTCGAGAAATTATATTTTAGAAAACACTGTGATAATGTGTGAGCTCTTTTAAACATCATTTGAGAAATATTTGAAAAAGAAAAGAAAAAATTCACAGGAGGGCAAATAATTTTGACTTCAACTGTATATAAATATGTAATAAAAGGGAAGGTGTGAAGGTTTGATATACTCTCAATGTTTTTTCAATGTTTTAATCATCCTAAAGTTAATATTATTATAACATTAATTATAAAAGAATCAACAAAATATTCTTAAAAAAACAAAACTTTTGGCGGGAGTAAAGCATGTGAATTATAGGAATTATATGTCATGTTTATTTTACATATGTACTCAGATATTATTTTGTAACATTTTTGTTTTTTCAATGTTTAAATCACTTTAAAATAATAATAATAATAATAATAATAAAACTTATTATTATTATTATTATTATTATTATTATTATTATTATTATTATTATTATAAAACAATCAACAAAATATTATTTTACAAAGTTGGCAAGAGTCACTTCCATGTCACTTCCCATAGTATTTCATGTAAATAACTTGTATTGCAATTGTATTCTAGAATTATGCAAACGATTTATACCAAAAATAAACCTTTATTCATTATATTGCACTTTACATTTAATAACGGGTATAAAATGTCTGTTACAGCAAATACAAAACATAACGCAAGATCAACATTGTGTGTGCCGTGCTTATTGTGCTCTGAAAGGAGAAACAATGTTGACATTTTCAGACCACCATCAAAATGTCAGGGATTTTTTTTTTTTTTTTGATGATCAATCATATCTGCCACATAAAAATCTAAGAAAAGAGGAAGTACAACGACATCATCAGCCATGGACTTGCAAGCATAAAAAAAATATTTTGAACAATTGTAATACAATGTATAACACATATAAATAAATAAAAATCGCAACTGTCAAGACACAACAAGCTCCATAATTAAAAACATATTAAGTCCCTTTAGAAATCAAGCAACTTCATGATCCTTCAACTAAAATAAATATTTCATCATATATGAGAATCTTTGAGTGTCTTAGAGCTGCGCACTGCCTTCAAACACTTAAAAAAAAGATTCCACTTCTTTTTTTCCTTAGACTCATCCAACCTAAGACCTGTAAGCCTGTGCTATTGACTCTTCAAACAAACGTCAGCATAGATAAACACACTGTATGAACTGATATTTCAAAGCTGGCACAAACCGCCAAGCTCTTATGCATCAATTTTGTCATCTATACTATTAGTCAGATGGCCAGATCTTCCTCTGTTGCTCTCAATGCA
Source organism: Danio albolineatus (assembly GCA_903798035.1). Taxonomy (NCBI): domain Eukaryota; kingdom Metazoa; phylum Chordata; class Actinopteri; order Cypriniformes; family Danionidae; genus Danio; species Danio albolineatus. Next base: position 1,088,869 of record CAIGQQ010004375.1, on the reverse strand, counting down.
ATCCCCTACCAGGCTTAAAGTTTTAATACTGAACACTCATGAGGCAGCAGGTAGAACAAAGCACACAGCAACAGACCAGTACGGAAGAAGAACGGAAACGGGAAGTCTCCTGTGATTTCTCATAGCACCTCTTCTTTGGAAATGTGGCACTCTTTTCCTTGCTCCTGAGATGGGAAGAAGATGAAATCGTCCTCTCCGCTTCTTTCTTCTTCTGAGAGATGGACGGGGGGAGACTGAGGGTAGGACATGTTACTGCTGTTTAGGGATTCGCCCTGTTCGTGTGCTTTTTGCTCTCCTGTAAAATGATTGAGCAGGCTAACAAAGACTGTCTGGGGGCCGTAGATGTGAAGAGGACCTAGATGAGGATGAAAGAACATTTTATTTTATTTTGGTAAGTTTTTTTTTTTCTCATTAACATGTTCTGGGTCAAAGACAAGGAAATTATGCATGAAAATAATGTATGTACACTGTAAAAAAAATCCTTAATTTTTTGGTTTAATTCCAGTAGCTGGGGTGCCGAAAAATTTCCGTAAAATAACAGCCATTAAATTACAGAAATTTACTATAAAATAACGGATATTAAATTACAGAAATTTACTTAAATTTTAATTTCTGGTAAATTTCTGTAATTTAATGCTGTTATTTTATGTTTTTTCCAGCAACCCAGCTGCCGGAAATAAACCGTAAATATACGTATTTCTTTTACAGTGGTACTACTGTATATACAGTTGAAGTCAGAATTATTAGCCCACCATGAATTAATAGCCCCCCTATTTATTTTTTTCCCAATTTCTGTTTAACGAAGAGCAGATTTTTTTTAGCACATTTATAAACGTAATAGTTTTAATCACTAATTTCTAGCAAACTGATTTAATTTGTCTTTGCCATGATGACAGTAAATAATATTTGACTATATGTTTTTCAAGACACTTCTATATACAGTTTAAAGTGACATTTAAAGGTTTAACTAGGTTAGTTAGGTTAACTAGACAGGTTAGGGTAATTAGGCAAGTTATTGTGTAACGATGGTTTGTTCTGTAAAAAATCAGCTTAAAGGGGCTAATAATTTTGACCTTAAAATTGATTTTAAAAAATTATAAACTGCTTTTATTCTAGCCGAAATAGAATTAATAAAACTTTCTCCATAAGAAAAAAATATTATCAGACATACTGTGAAAATGTCCTTGCTCTGTCAAACATGATTTGGGAAATATTTAAAGAAGAAAAACTCTATCTATCTATCTATCTATCTATCTATCTATCTATCTATCTATCT
>CAIGQQ010004375.1:1065331-1079693 GCA_903798035.1 Danio albolineatus | reverse complement strand
TGTGTGTGTGTGTGTGTGTGTGTGTGTGTGTGTGTGTGTGTGTGTGTTTTACTAGCTGTGTGTTTGAGTGCAAATGAGTGATCTCTGAGGTTGTATATTCTTTAGGCAAATCTATCTGTTTTCTTTTAAAAACAGTCCTATTTACTTGCAGACTTTGTGCATAAAAGCTATTTTTGTTCATGACGCTGAGCTAAAATTTCCACCGAATCAGAGCCACAGTGAGCAAAATGCACCATAAGATCTTGAGACCTTTAGCTCTACCAACTCCCCTGTACTTTCAAAACACCTGAATATTTGCATATAAATGCATATTGAGCAATATACTTTAAAAATATAGTCTGTATGGATAAAACCATCAATTTTAAATGAATAATGTTATATTTCTCCATATTTTTCAATATAACAGTCATTTATAAAGTTTGTGGAATTGCAATAAAAATGTGAATAAACTGGGTCACACTTTACAATAATGTTAATTAGTTAATGTTAATTAATGCATTTACTAACACAAACAAACAATTAACAATACATTTACTACAGTATTTTTTCGTGTTAGTTAACGTTAGTTAATGAAAATACAGTTGTTCAAGTTAACTCACAGGGCATTAACTAATGTAAACAAGCATGGACTTGAATGTTAATAATGCTTTAGTAAATTTTCAATTATGATTAATAAATGCTGTACAAGTGTTGTTCATAATTAGTTCATGTTAGTAAACGCATTAACTAATGAACCTTATTGTAAAGTGTTACCATAAATAATTTTAAAAATAAAATAAATAATAATAATAATAATAATAATAATAATAATAATAATAATTAAAACGGGCGTAGCTGAAAAAGTGGGCAGACACTGAAGCACATCTCTCGATTTCAAAATCTCACAGCTTCAACTTTGAACCACAACATTTTTTCCATTCCACATTGTATTCAGCTGGTTGGAAAAACACATCTTGTGTGAACGACTGCCATTATTTTTAAAACACATGAGCAATTTTAGTGCAGTTATTTTGGTCACACTTTATTTTGATGGTCTGTTTGTTTTATTTAAGTTACATTGCAACTAATTCTAAGTAGATTATAAGTTAGGTTGGGGTTAGTGTAAGTTGACATGTACTTGCAAAGTTTCTTATAGTCAGTTAAATGTCTGTTGAATGTCAGTATCAACATATTAAGTAGGCAGCCTACTCAATTGGACCATCGAAATAAAGTGTTACCAATATTTTTACAGTTTACTACAACATCTTTTGCTTAGCAGTCGACTAATGAATACGTTTTACACATTGACAGGAAATGGCTTGCTTATATTCAAAATTAAGGTGTAAAATATTTGCTTGCACAACCGTATTGCTTGTCTTTTTAAAATGTGCCCTACCACTTTATTCATTTCATCATAAAGTAAATGATAAGTCTCTAAGATGCACACAAAAGTATTATTAAATGAAATATCATTTTATTTTTTCATTTTCTTTAAGCAGCCTTAATTTAATTTGAATGCACACACTTTTGCTGACAAATAGATCCACAATGCACAACATACTGTGCATATAACTAAAATTGTATTTGACTGCACAGAATTGAGCTTAAAGGGCACATTCTGAACCTCTAAAGGGCGGATGTGGGTGCTCAGCAGACAGACACACTCACATATATGTGCACACACACATTTCTGTGCACAAAGTCATACTTGCTGACTGAGGTCTCTCAAGAGGAGAGACGAGAAATAGCATCAAAAACAGGACGTTACACAGAAGCTCAAACCGGCAGTAGCATTCTAATGAAGGAAGTGGTTTACTCTTCTGTGTCAGAGCAAATCATTTCCCATCATGAGAGAAAATGAAGAGAGGGAGAAAAGAAAAAAAAAAGAACGGACGATAAAAAGAACGAACGATAAAGAAAAACTCAACAAATAACCATCGATTTCTTAGCCCATTTCCTGACCAGACCACATACGTAATACTGGGAAGTGTTGTGACAGAAAAGTACGCTCACGCACACTGCACAAACAAGGAAATAATTCAAAGAATGTGATACCACATAAGATTCTATTAAAAAAGTACCAGCTCAACATGCGTTCTCACCTGCTGGACAACTAAGTATTCTGCAATCTCCTGGCAGTTCTCTGGGGCTTCTCACCTTACCCTTCTGCTAAAAGCAAATGGCAACACACAAGAAAATTATAAACTAAAGACCAATTATTTTTTGAAGTGATTCATTTGAAAAAAGAAAGCTTTTTACAACACAATGTCAAGTTACAGGAAGTTAACATAATATTCCATAACACATACAATGCATTTTAACAGAGCATGCAAATTTACCATAGGTAGGCCATATATCAGATGACCTATCAGCATCACCAAGGCTAGAGATAACACAGTCGTACGCATCTGTAAATAATACAAGCATAAATTTATTCGAGCAACATCACATAGGCCTACTCTAGAAAATAATCTAACTTTTAAACAAGGATAAGTGTTTTTACAATGTTTCACACCGTTAATCTTTTTTTTAAAAATAAATATTGCACTTTGCAACAGATGAGTTTGACAAAAAAGCAAGAGGGATAAGTATATATTTGTGGCTCTCAAACAAGTACTTAATTGACTGCTTATTTTACTTTTAGCTTATCATATAATTCAAATTAGTCAGCATCATTTAACAAGCAGATTTAGAATAATGCAGCAAGTCAAACAAACGAGCTGCAATCTAAGTGAAAATTGTCTGTACCTTAACAGCAGATAAAATCCAAAATGTCATCAACCGCTTTCAAACCGCTTTTCGGTGTCTTCTGCCAGGCTGTTCTTTACTGCTCATTACATATCATTGTTTCCTCACCTGCTGTGTCTTCCTGTCATTCTCCTCCCTCTCTTTCTTATACTGCCCTTCACCTGCTTTTGGAGAGAGAGAGACTATAGCTTTACGTTCTGTGCAGCTGTCACGGTTTCATTGATGTTTCATTATTACTGGTTTGATTAAGGCTAAGAAGATGCAAACTGTGAGTCTAATTGGAGCAGTTTTGAAACGCCTCATAAAAATATACATAGATGAAGTCATATGTTTGTGTGAAGCTGCAAATAAAATAAACGTCTTTTATGTACAACAAACTGAAATGAAAAAAGTTTTTTAAAGATTGATTCATTCTGTTCCAATGAGCTATTTATATGTCTTCGATTGCAATTTTAATCATTGCAAGTGATTATTGATTTTGAATATAATTTTAGGTCATATAGTAACAAACAAGTAAATTGCTGTAAAATAATCACCCACTCATTGCAGGCACATTGCAGGTGTCTTCTCCCCATACACAAATGCACTGTAAAACCCAAAAAGTTAAGGTAACTCAAACCAATTGAGAAAACCAATCGCAACAAACCATTTAAGTTCAAAAACTAATCCTAATGAGTACTGTGAACTCATTCCATTTGAGAACATGATGCAATTCGAGCACAGTAAAGCCCAATAAATGAAAACAACTCAAACCAACTGAGTACTCTAAAACCCATTAAGTTAAGGCAACTCAAACTGTTTGAGGAAACCAATTGCTACAAACCATTTGAGTTAAAAGATTATCTGTATGATTACACTCAAAAAAAAAAAAAAACTCATTGGATGAACTCAATTTAATTGAGGGCAGGATTTCCATCCAATAAATTTGTTTAGCATTGACTAAACATTTATATATTTACACAATTAAATGCAATTGAGTTGGATCAACATGATTTTAACAAATAGTTTAAATACATTTGTATTTTTATTTAGCTTAAACTCAATGGTCTGATAATATCGTGTATGTCTATTATGTGTCGTACATTTTGAAGTATCCTAATTTTATGTGAAGTTATCCTAAATGAAGCCATTTTTAAGCATATTTCATGAATTACATATACAGTTGATTGAGACTGGTCTCAGAACTCATTTTAGGACAGTTATTGCTCAATGAGCAACGAAACAAACTTCATTGTAGCTAATGCAAACATCCGAAGCATGGGTGCTTCTGCAAGGCGGTAACCTCAAAACTCAAAACATAACATGAAAATCTTCTAAATCTTCAAACTAAGGTAAACATTAAACTCTAATAGGTATTTATATTAATGTAAAACATCTAAGATTCCTTTTATTGTCAATATTTTAATTTGCTTATTTCAATCCCACGCAAAGCATGCTGGGAACTACAATAACCAGGTAGTTGGACCAACACAATTCCGTCATTTTGTCCAAACACAAAACTCTTAAGTTAACTTAATGGTTTACAAATTGAAGTGGACTGAACGTAAAAAAAAATAATTAGCCAAAGAAATTACAAGAATTGTGTAGTTTCAGCTCATTTTATACAGGTAATTTGAACAAGCAGCAGTAATATTTTTTTTGAGTGTACTGTGTACTTACTCCATTTAAGTTAAAGTAATGAGGTATTTAATTAACTCATTACCTTCAACACTGAGTTCAAAACTATTTTCAAATGAGTAGAATTAACTTTCAGTAAATTTTGAGTTAACTACACTCATTTCATTTGATAAAGTTGACTGTTGAGTTTTACACTGTGTAAAATAAAATAACAGCATCTTGTTCTATCTATAGCAAAATTTTAGTTTAAAATATATTAAAATGGTCAAAATGACGTACTTTAACTCACAAAAACATCTATAACTTTGATATTTAATGTTTGTTTTATTTTTTTACCAATTCTTTTGACTTTATTTTACAGCATTACCTCATTAAACAATTAAGTGCATAACAGACTAACAGAAAAAAAAAAACTTTGAGGAAAGAATGACCTATAGAAAGAAAAACAGACTATGACACAAAAACTCCACTCCTCGTAGTGTCTGATCAGCAGTAACCTTTATTCTGAAATATATTTTTTTTAAGCACCAGTCTTTCAGTACACTTGAAGTGAAAGCAAGCGATTTCTTTTCTGCTTTGGATTACATACATATTTATATATTTATACATATAGTCCTGTTACTCTTTAAATCAATATACATATGTGCCATTGCTGCAACCCAGGTCTTTTTTTCCTCCTCTTAAGATACTCAAGTGAGTCTAGGGAGAAAACACTTTCAAAACAGCATCTGATTCTCACAATCACTTTGCACATGTACCAATTTAAAGTGAATCCTTGGAGGTCATTAAATATAAACATTCATCCGATTCAACAGTTTGAACTAGGTGATGTACATTCCTGTGAGATGTTACTGAATGGCACAGGAAAGTTATGAATGTTATTCAGACATTCATCCAGACTCTTGTCAAGGTTCAGGACTTGTTTGCATAGCCAGCGTTTTAGCATACACAACTCTCCCATTGACTCTTCTAGGTTACAATATCACTGCATTCATACATTTATTGCAAATAAGCATTCTTTCTATAAGCACTTTTTGTTATTAGGTTGGTGAAGATCTTTTTGTGGAATTTACTAGTTGTTTGTAGCTACGGTACTTTAAATCTGAAGTATGCAAAGTTTTTAAGAAAAACACATACAGTTCCAGTGAGCAATTTGTCTGACTCACTTGCAATTTTAATACAAGACCAGATTTGTGATTAATGATTCTGAACGTATATCTAGGTCACATAGCAACAAACAACAAGTAAATTGCTGTAAATAACCCCTTACTCATTGCAGAAACCTGGAGTGTTCGTTCCATACTTAAATGCATGCATACATACTGTAATCTTACACACGTAGTTCAGCTCAGTGCTGCAGAACAATAAAAAAAACGAATCCAATGATTTACTGTGAATGAACTATGGCTCAGTTGTGTACAGCGCATCTTATTGGCAGCAGAAATCGGTCACATAAACAACAAACAAAAGCATATTTAACATATTAATTAATAAATCATCAAAATCCTAATTTTCTGCTCTTTTATCAAACAAAACAATATTATTTAATATCATAAGGCTGTTTCTCTATTAACACCCATAGAACATAAATTCAGCAAAATCAAACAAATCCCCAACAGAACTTCACTGTGGTCACAGGGGAAAACCTAAGGCAGACATACAATGTTGTTCACCAGACTGTATGCAAAAATAGAACAAGATAAAAAGAAAAATAACCTGAGGATGTCTCATAACATATTGTTCAAATGATTCAATTCTGTTCTGGCTCATCATAGAAAGTGATATGTACTATCATATGTTTACTAAAACATTCACTCTTTGTTTTTCTGCAGCGGAAATGTACATGCTGGATGAACAGCACCATGTTTTGAAAAGCATGAAGCTTTCATTTCGTGTGTAGAAAGCTTTCCTGAATGTTTGATTTGGCACTGAAAATATCTCTGCTTAAGTCTCTATTCTTGAATTCAAGCTGTGGTTTACACCCAGACTAGCTCTATGACTACAGATATGAATGACCAACAAAGCCAACGAGAAGTCAGTTTGTCAGTTTCTTCTCGAACTACTGTATTAGCCTCTGTGGGTGTTTGCTTAGAATTAGACTGATTATTACAAATCTTGTGAGAACTTTTATCAGGAATCGGATTACACATTAATTTGCATGATATACTGCTCAAGAAACTGAAAGATCATTCTCCAGTAGATCTAACCCACCAGGATCTCACTTCTGTAGATCGATTGGAAAGAAAACATGCCCATCAAGCCATTCTTTAGACCTTCTTCTGAAGGGTTAAATGTACGAGATCCAAGAGTTCATTCTTCAATAGATTAAACCCACAGTTCAATCACCTCATAATATATGGGTTGATTAAACTGTAAAATCCTAATTTGAAGGATGCTTATGAAAATGAATGAGCACATTTTTTCCCATTTACATCTCAGAGTTTAAAAAACACCAATAAAAGAAGGTTTAGGAATCATGATGTGAAATTGTGTCACAATTATGAAAAACATTGTCACAATTGTGAGACAGAAAAATGAAAAAGTTGCAATTGTGAAATATAAAATGTAAATACACAAAGCAAAGTTTTTGGATATAGAGTCAACTGTACGATACAGTCAGAATCACAAGAAATAATGACAAATTTGATATAGTCACCATTACAAGTTGTAATTGAAGAAACAAACACAATTGTAAGATATAAACTTGCAATTGCGTAAAAAAAATAAAATTTAACTGTGCAATATAAAGTAGGGCTGGGCGAATTTGGCCTAAAATCTAAATCTCGCTTACTCGATTATGATTAATGAATGATTATTTTATTTGTTTATTTTTTCGTCTGCATAGTTCACTGACAAGTTTTGTCAAGTAAATATGCTCACATATTAAAAGTCTGAGATTTTTGAATAATGGGTGTATTATTGATTTTAAAATAATTGAAGGAAACACACACTATCTACTGTCTATGATTATTCATTGAACATCAACTTAGAAGAACTGAAATTAACACACATTGACTAAAATCAACAGTCACTTTTCTTATAAAAAAATTTACAAAAATATTTTTAAAAAGTAAAAATAAATAGCTTTCACCTTTGGAAGCAACATTAATTATTGTCAATGTTTTCAAAAGTAGAAAGTAAGCAGTATTTCTTCTAAATAAACGAACTCTTGTATATGCTGTAACTAATATTTTAATCAGTGCATTTCTTGAATCTTCTGTAAACAAATATTTTAATGTAATAGAAAATATGCCGTTTCAAGGCATCTCTGGTGCAGCTTCCAATCATCGTCCATGTAATGCAAACGTGTAACGTGTAGTTCGATTTTTTGAGAGGTTTGCCACTGCACAAAGGCTACGCCGGACCGTTCATGTGCGTTAGGCGCAGCGTTAGACTCAGCGGTCTGAATCAGCATTGGCAGAGCAGGGTCACGTGACTCCACAAGCCGTAGGAAAAGTAATTGAGCAATTCCAGCGTTATGGATGTGACATTTGAAGTAAAATCTCAAAACATAAATTCACAGAGAAAGTATGTCAACATTATATTAAAACTTCTGCTTATGTTTTCCAAAACAACTAACCACAGAGTTATGGGATCATAAAAATATCAGTCTTTATACATTTTTTAGATTTCAAATGAGGATTATAAACTTGTTATGGATGTGACAAAAAAAGTTAGTGAGTTTACAGGATACAACATACTTTGTAGAAACTCTGTGAATTAAACTGCACATCACAAGAGAAATTATGCTAAACAAAAGGATAAGAAATGGCTCACTATAGACCAAAAAATCATTGATTTTATTTTTATTTTATTTTTATTTTTGCATTATGAGGAAATAAATTTGGTTGTGCAGTGACATTTCTCTGTTATGGATGTGACAGATGTGAAATTGGCACTTGGCATTGGTAAATCAAATATAATGGTTTGAAAACACTGACAGAGACATTTTTGAGTATTTTCACAGTCCTGTAAAATACAAGACTATGCAAAAAACTACAATGCTATGAAAAAAAAAGCGTTTTGCTATTTTGGTGAAAACTTGTTGAGCAAGGTTGACATTTGCATGGAATTGCTCAATTGAAAAGTTGACCTGAATTCGAAATCGATTTTATGAATGTCGAATTCGATTACTTTTAGATTAATCGCCCAGCCCTAATATATACTTGCGATTATATAAAAAGCCAACTCTGAGATGGGCTTCTATAACATCTTGCTGTTAAAATGTAGTTTGTCAAACACCTCCTCTCCTGTATTCCTTTAGCCCATCCTTAAATTCATCCATATTAGACGTCTAACAACAGATGATGCTCCTAAAACTCCAAGAAAACAAGGAGACTTCGTGAAAATAACTCCCCACAGTTTCCACTCCTTTTCAATCTCTTGCATCTTTTTTTTCTACAGTTTATATATCCAAACCATTCCCATTCTCTGCAGTTCTTGACAGAACATAGGAAGTGTGTTCCCAATTGACAGACCTGTACATCCATTAGAGGCACCAGCGAGGATTTAGCTATGGATACAAAAGAGAAAAATGGAAAAAGTGGGACTTTACTATCCAAAATACAAACACCCTTAAAACACTAGATACTTTTATGGATTGAAGCAGGTCTCATTTCTATGGCAGCGTTACATGTACAGCATATTCATGAAATTCTTATTCTGAAGCCTATTTGCACCAGCAGAAAAAAAAGCTGAATATAATGTATCTTTAGGGCAAAAATGAGGGGAAAAGTGAAAAGGAAATATCACAGCGGTTGACATGTGTAATGCTCTGACATGTACTCCGAGCCATAACATCCTCAAATCTCACTCATCTGACCTCACCTATCACTCATGTTTTCCACCCGCAAAGAGGAACTCAAAGAATTCACAATTCTAACAGCGTAGAGCCATACCTCCAAAGCAGCCTGGCATCAGCACAATACTGTTAGCATGAAATGTCACACATTTTATGCAAACATGAGCACAAAGATGGGGAACGTGCAGGCTACAGTTACCTCCACCCTTCACTAGCATGACAGCCTTGTGTTTACAATAGCTCAGACAGGAAGCACAACACCTACTGGCCCACGGTTTACAGTAGCACGTAACGGTACATGCAGCAATGAATAGTGAGCAAATGTCCCCTCGGAGTCTCTAGGAAATGGAAACTTTGTAAAACAAAGTCAGTGATTCTCTGCCAGACATACGAAATCAAAAGTGATTGTATTCGCTGCTGAAAATATGATGACTCAGACGTTCGGGGATGAGATCGGAAAACATGATTGATACCTGCTGGCGGATAGACTCGCTAAAGTCAGATAAAAGCAAACTATCTTGTGAGAGGACTCTCATCTTTCAAATTATGTAGTGTGAAAAAAGTACCAGAAGGGGAAATGTCACAGAACATGTTTTTTTTTTTTTTTTTTACAATGTAATTTCCTTTACCCCTTCTAGAGTGACTGGACAAACATGCAGAAACACAATAAGAAGAGTCGGTGCTGGTTAAATGAAGTCATGAAGAGATGAGAGACACTTTTTCTTCTTTCAAACACTGTCGTCGGATCTATCGTCGTCATTATCTTCCTCCTTCCTCGATTTTATCTCTCTCCGCTTCTCCGTTCGTATCTATACCCCCTCCAGGTATTGGAGAAGTGGATTTACTGTAAGGTGGCAGAAGGAAAAAGAAATCAACTCAATATACTTATTTTGTGCTTTGGGAAATAATGATAAAGGTAATGTCTTTTTTTATCTTTAGGCCAACTATAACCCTGATAAAAATAGGTCCTGAAACACAGAGGTAAGGAGCGTGAAACAAAATGATGCTGAAACAAAACAGTTGCTCAGCAGCAGAAAAACAATCATAAACTGCATATCTGTAACAAGTGGGCCGTGTGAGTGGATCATATATTATCATATTCAAATATTAAGAATAAATGTCATTTATCTATTATCCTCTCATGCAGTTAGAGATTAAGCAGTTTTGACTGTACCACTTCTGCATTAGATGAGAACACATATTTGAATATGTTGAATATATTGAATAGGTGGGTTAAAAAAATAATTGAGATTGTAGCATTTTCCTCCTTCCTTACTGCAAAATGTTCACTCATTCTGTGCATAAGTTATTTTCAATAAATCAACAAAAACAGTTTAATGCATTTACGCGCTGGGCAAAAGAAAAAAGCAGTGAACGCCTGCCGTTGTTATAACAAAACACTAATGCACGTCTGATTGACAAATAAACTGACCAAACAGTTTGCTGTTTCTATTTGAGAATTGTACACATGAATTTTATTCATGATATGTTCAAGTTTTGTGCTTGATTGAGCTTCCTTTTAACTTATTGACTACTGGCAAGATTTGAGAATGAAAAATAGAAAGAGAATCGCAACAACATTGAGAATGCAATAATGATTCAGAACCAAAAATCAAATCAAACAGCCATAGCCACCAGTCTTTGTCCCATGCCTTTTGGCCATTTTTAGAACCTTTAAAAGTGCCAATAAACCAGAAGTTGCAGTCGTTATTTGTTTTTTTTCATACTATGACACAGTTACTCGAGAAACAGAATTTTACATTTTTCTACCGCAAGCTGAATGGACGTAGTAAAGTGGGCATTTCATTAAGAAAGATCCGGAAAAGGGTTTTAGAAGAGTTATTACAACCTAACAGACACCTCCTTATCCCCATTTCTTCGGTGCATTTTCAGATTTCAATTAAAGATCAGTAGGGCAAACTATTTTTTTTTTCTTAATGACATGGACAGATGAATCATTCAACAAAAAAAGTGGCAATGTGAGCTAACAAAATCATATGGTTAGTTTTGATTTATTGGGTACTTTAAAGCCTCTTTCACATCGAACATGCAAGCAAGCATAAGCATTGTATGTTTCTTCGGCATCCATGTTAACAGATTGCAGCTTTCATACCGCTTGCAGAAGCGGCTCTGGGTCTATTTTAGCCACGCTGCTTATGCTCAGTTAAAGTCAGAATGCATTGATAATGACCAAAAACACATCAAATGACAGCAAAAAGCAGCAATTTTACCCAATACCATCAATAATATGCATATATTTTTATATAGTTCATCAAATTAACTTAAACAGTTAAAAATTCAACAAATATTTGTTTGGGCCTAAATTACAAAACCAAATTTAAAACAGTTTTAGTATTTTTAGTAGTTTTGATTAAGTAGCACACTAGTTTGATTATGTAGAAATAGCATTATAACTATATTGTATAAATATTATTATAACTATGCCCTACATCATGCTAGCAATCAAAAACAAAATTACATGATATCACAGGCGATTGTCTTCTGAGTGAAGAGACATGAATACCACTTCTCACAAAGCTTGAGAAGCTTACAGTTCTTTATGATCTATTTAATTAGTCAAATAAAGACTTGCAGGTTAAGGAAACAGCTTGCAGGAAGTTGCTGCTAGCCTTGGTGCAGATGAAAAGTAAAATATAAAAAAGTATTTTCATATACGGTAAAAATAGGTAGGTAGGTAACTATATATAATAGACAGAGATAGATTGATCTGTGCAACAGCTGCCGGTCAGGAGCAAGCTGCAGACACTGGTGGTATGAAAGGCAAATGCCAGCACACTGCTTTTGCTCTTGCAAGTGCGGTGTGAAAGAGGCATAACACAAAGTCATTTCTGACCATTTTTTAATTTTGTAAATTAAATAACTTTGTTACGATGAAACCCATACAACTATAGTATGCTAACTTTTTCTAAATGTTTGTATATTTCATTCTAAGATTGTAATTTGATTAAAGTTACGTACAAAACGCAAAAGAGTTCTGAGTGTTTCTAACTTGAAGAACCATAATGGTCAAATTTTGATTCAGGTCAGTTTTACATGAATGGTCAGAATGACAGCTATGGTCATTCTAGTAGTTATAGAATTCTTGTAGTTTCAATATCCACTGTATTTAAAAAGGTAAATATAAAATACCTCTATGTTTATAATAGAAAGGCATACAGGCTTGCAATGATCACGTTAAACAAATAATGACTAAATTTTGGTTTGGCAAGAACCAATGCTTATGAGTATGCAAAGGAATGTAAATCCATTGTTTACAAATGCACAGATTAAAAGTTCAGTTTCCAGGACACAGGATGAACATTGTGCAAAATTTAAGCCAAGCCAACAAAAGTGTCAAAAATGCCATATATGATTATAGATGATATGCATACTTGTTTCCAGTCTGGGTGATGAGTCTCCTGCAGGTTTCCATCTGCACATCCAGTCCTCTCTTCATGCTGCACATCTCCATGTACTCATGAAGATGACGGTTCATGTCAGACTTTGCTGTGGCCAATTCCAACTACAGAGAAACAAGCAAAATTAGACTGGTGTGATCTGCTTTTATAATCAAATTTCAGTCTTGTCACCTCTTTGAATAGTTTTAGAGTAGATCGTGGGTCTTAAACTCGATTCCTGGAGGGCCACAGCTCTGCACAGTTTTGCTTCAACCCTAATCAAGCTGATCCAACTAATCAAAGTGTTTAAGAGTACTAAACTATTAAGCAGGTGTGAGCTAGAGGTGGTTGGATCTAAAATCTGCATGAGTTTGAGACCACTGGAGAAGATAGACTACGTTCTAGATCAGGTGTGTCAAACTCAATTCCTGAAGGGCCCCAGCCCAACACAGTTTAGTTCCAACCGTGCTTTAACATGCTTGCCTGTAGGTTTCAAACAAATCTGAAGGACTCAATTAGTACGATCAGGTGTGTTTAATTTGAGTCAGACCTAAACTGTGACTACAACAATTTTTTCCCCCCATTATACTTAAATTTTAAGCTTAAATGAAACTTATATTAAACTTTTATATATGCTGCTAAGCAATGCAGACTTATGCCAAATTATGGTGTTTAGAATTTTAAAAGACACAGTGCGGCATGGGGATGTGATTTGCGTTCAGTGTGTAATGGGCTCTTAGAAGCAGTTCTCACCTAGCTCTCTGTTCACAGTGCAACAGAATGCAAAATGCAGGATATATAGATTATACTTTTATTCAGCGCCACCCTAAATATCATGTTTAACTGTTTCTCAAAGGTCTGTTTAACTGTTCTTTTTTTTTACATATTTATTATGAAATTTGTTATGTATGTACTGTATGTATGCAATGAGGCAACCAACACATGTAGACTGCTGAATAAGTGTTCAAAGCTCAAAATTTTGTTTTATGCAGAGGTTGATATTAATTCCTGTCTGTGTTTTCATAAAACTTTAAATACAACTCTAAATACATCTGTCGGTCCAAATACTGTCAGTATACTCTTTGTTAAGTATAAATGTAATAGTATAAAAGCTCACTCACTCCTTATAGATAAAATACATCTACCACTTTACCAGTTGAGTAAAATGATTTAACAGCACAACATTTTCATTTTTGACAAAAGAAGTATGAACATTTCCCTCAATTATTTTAATTACATTAAACTTTGTGTGTGAGTGTTTGTCATGTACTCACCATTACTTGTTTCAAACCTATTTGATTCTATTTCTTTTTTTATTTCTCATTCATTCATTTTCTTGTCGGCTTAGTCCCTTTATTAACCCGGGGTCGCCACAGCGGAATGATCCGCCAACTTATCCAGCATTTGTTTTACACAGCGGATGCCCTTCCAGCCGCAACCCATCTCTGGGAAACATCCATACATTCTCATTCACACACTTACACTATGGACAATTTAGCTTACCCAATTCACCTGTACCGCATATTTTTGGACTTGTGGGGAAAGCTGAGCACCCGGAGGAAACCCACGCAACCACAGGGAGAACATGCAAACTCCACACAGAAATGCCAACTGACCCAGCCGAGGCTCAAACCAGCGACCTTCTTGCTGTGAGGTGAACATGCTACTCACTACGCCACCGTGGCGCCCTATTTTTTATTTCTAATAAACGCAAAAGAGGACATTTTTTTAAAGAAATCTGGAAACCTGTAAAATACAGACAGACAGACAGGCAGACAGACAGACAGACAGACAGACAGACA
Source organism: Danio albolineatus (assembly GCA_903798035.1). NCBI lineage: Eukaryota > Metazoa > Chordata > Actinopteri > Cypriniformes > Danionidae > Danio > Danio albolineatus. Next base: position 1,065,348 of record CAIGQQ010004375.1, on the reverse strand, counting down.
GACAGACAGACAGACAG
>CAIGQQ010004375.1:1034058-1059340 GCA_903798035.1 Danio albolineatus | reverse complement strand
CCCCCCCCCCCCCCCCCCCTCATAAATACAGCAGCATATGCTGGTGGGAGCACATATGCCTCCATACTGACCCACTGCACCTCGGCAGTAGCACAGATGCTCCGCTGAGCTACACTCACCCATTAAACCACTGCAATCACAGTGACACTTTAGCTGACCCCTTATCCATTCATTCACCTTTACACATCACTACTGAGAGCTTTTACTTTCATGAGTCAACTTCCATAACTTCCAATACTGACTACCACTGCACCTCTGCAATAGCGGAGATGCTTCGTCGAGCTACACCCACACATAGCACCACTGCTACTGCAGCGGCGTTCTAGCTGACCCCTTTTTCGCTTCTTTACATACCACTACTGACAATATTTAACACTCATAATGCACCAGTGCTGACTACCACTGCACCTCTGCGAAAAGCAGAGACGCTCTGCCGAGCCTTATTCCCCTTCTGCCAGCACATTGCCCCCCCCCCCCCCCCATTATTGCCCCCACAACCCCTTCTCTTCATTTATAGATGACTCAACTTGATCCATGTGTATTTACTCTTTTTCAGAATGGGGGCAGACACCACAGAAGGACAAGGCACTTCAACAAAAACAAATCCAGACTCTGGGAAGGCGGTCATCCATTGCCCCAAAGACTTACTTGTCTTCGCCAAGGGCACCCCAAATAAGCCCTGATGACCCTCACCAGCTGCCAGCCAGCAACTACTCAAGGGCAAGGGCATGACCCAGCCACCCTCTCTTCTTTTTGCTGCCTTCTAGCCCGAGTAGCACTCGGCTTTCTACCCCTGTCACGTAGCAATTGGAGTTCCTCCAAGCCCCCTGGTCACCCCGCCCCCCCTGGCCTTTTCCGCAGGAGTCCACACCGCCCCATCCTATGTCCTGACTCCTGCCGGACCCTGCCCCCCCCCAAGGCTCAAATCCTGCAAAAGTTTACCCCGAGCCAGAACCCCACAGAAGTCACCTCATTGCCCCTCCCAGGCCTTAGCAACCCTCATCTTATTTATATATATATCTATATATGCAAATACATAGATATATATTTATATATAGTGCTGCCACTCCCCGCTCTATCTCCCAGTTTGGAGTGTTCCTTGAGCACCTAACCCGCCCGTCACCCTCTAACAGGAGTCTTCACCATCCAAATCCCCTTTCCCCAGACTCCAGTTAGAGTCCGCCAAAGTAGCCCTGTTCCCTGGGCTAAGACCCCCGCAGGGGTCTTGTCACTGCCCCCCCCCAGGCCACTGAAACTCATTATATATATATATCAATGGACCCAGGTTTATGGATATATATTTATATAGAGCGCTGTCACTCCCCGCTCTATCTCCCAGTTTGGAGTGTTCCTCGAGCATTGACTCCCGCGGAGTCGTCGCCAACTCGCCGCTCACCCTCCAGCAAGAATCTCCACTGCCCAAATCCCACGTCATGATTCTTGCTGGAGATGGCATATAAAACTGCTACCCAAGCCCCTGCAGTAAAGTAAACCACTATCAGAACTGCTACCCAAGCCCCTGCAGTTTCCCGGACTCACTGAAGTCTTTTAATTGCCCCCTCCAGGCCCTAGATTACCCCATGATATATATATATATTTATATATACTCCAATATATACATATATATTTATATTTAGTGCTGTCACTTCCCAGCTCTATCTCCGTCAGGAGTGTTCCTCGAGCATTGTTATTTTTGACTCTACAAGTCAACCCTGCCCACCCCTTTGGCACCCTCCACCACCGCCCCTCCCCCTCCCCTGCTCGGGCTCCCGCAGGAGCCCGTTTCACCCTTTGCTCCAGCAGGAGCTCCCTATGCTTTTTTCCTAAATCACTATATCCAGCAGCCGGGGGGTAAAAAAAGCGGGTCAGCTTTTTGGGGGGTAATTCTTCGAAATACACGGCTGCTGTCCCGAATTAATAATAGCATTTTTGGGGAGCCTTCGAGACCTATCTGATCTCGGATCCCCTTATATGCTTATTGACTGGGCGGGAGCCCTGGGCTCAAATATCTCCGAGCTCAGGGTTCTCTCCCGGGACAGCATGCCAAACCTGCTATAAACGCTAAGCATATCTAAGGGCGAACTCTTGAAGTGAAGTTTCATAAACTAATTTCGAGAGGAGCTCGTGATCTGATTAGCACGCCTGGCTGATTATCTGTAATCAGCAATAATCCAATCAGAGCGATCCAAGCTTACTATAAATGGATCAGTTTTTTCCCTACCACTCTATCTTGGTTTGGAAGAATCCCCCCTTCCACCCCATCTCCTCCTTTTTTCCTCTCTTTTCAAAAGGGGAGCCTTCGAGACCTATCTGATCTCGGATCCCCTTATATGCTTATTGACTGGGCGGGAGCCCTGGGCTCAAATATCTCCGAGCTCAGGGTTCTCTCCCGGGACAGCATGCCAAACCTGCTATAAACGCTAAGCATATCTAAGGGCGAACTCTTGAAATGAACGATTTAAAACATACAACTGAACTTGAGCATGACACAGCTGGTCACAAATGCCATCAATATTTCACAAATCTGATCTAAAGAAATTCACATGCCCAACAGAATTTATCTTTTACTATATTGGCTTCTTATTTAAAAACATTGTAATTTCCTGCAAGTGGAAAAAATGAAGGGCACTCTTTGATGCAAAGGGTCCTTACCAAGCATGCACAAGCATATTTAATATCTGATGAATTACTGGATGGAGTGTGCAGTCAACCTATATGACAATATACAGTTGAAGTCAGAATTATTAGCCCCCCTTGAATTTTTCCTTTTTTAAATATTTCCCAAATGATGTTTAACAAGGCAAGGAAATATTCACAGTATGTCTGATAAATATTTATTTCTTCTGGAGAAAGTCTTATTTGTTTTATTTCGGATAGAATAAAAGCAGTTTTTAATTTCTTAAAAAACATATTAAGGTCAAAATTATTAGCCCCTTTAAGCTTTTTTTTTTTCAATAGTCTACAGAATAAGCAATCGTTATACAATAACTTGCCTAATTACCCTAACCTGTCTAATTAACCTAATTAACATAGTTAAGCATTTAAATGTCACTTTAAGTTGTATAGAAGTGTCTTGAAAAATATCTAGTAAACTTTATATACTGTCATCATGGCAAAGATAAAATAGATTGGTTATTAGAGACGAGTTATTAAAACTATTATGTTTAGAAATGTATTGAAAAAATCTCTCCATTAAACAGAAATTGGGGAAAAAATAAACAGGGGGGATAATAATTCAGGGAGGCTAATAATTCTGACTTCAACTGTAGATCCTACAGTATGATCTGACTGTTGACTATATTAGCACCCATTCTTGTTAGTCGTTAGTTAAACAGGACATGCCACAGAAATTTTCAGATTCATGCCTTGTGCTGTTTTTTTCTAAAATACAATTTGGGATCTGTGTAGCTAATTGGTAGAGAATTGAATTTTAGCTGCACAACAATGAGTTTGATCAAAGGATGATATGAAAATAAACTAGATTAGCATTCTGTGGTTTTGTGTGTGCCTTTTGAACTGGACAGATTTTTGATTATTGCCTTTTTTCTCCATATAGCTGTTTTTACTACTGTATAAAACACAATAGAAATAACAATTGCTTGTCTAAAGAGTATGCCAAAATGATCAAAGTAAATTTTGCAAACTGGAAAAAGGGAATACGGTGGGAAAAAGATGTGATCTCCACACAATGTTTAAACAATCCCACATTTTGACAGGCAATGCTATTTTTACACAAACTGAAAGTACACTATACTATATATATATATATATATTTAGAAATATAGAGGGTGTAATGTTAGTTTAAAAAACAGAAACTTGTGTCAATAATATTGCCACTGGCTTGCATGTTTCTGGACCTGTAGAGCTGCGCATCAATGGATATGCTCTTCAGTGTTTGGACACTCAGTAGTGAATATCACTACGGTAGTGAAAATCACACTGAACTAAACTGAACTTCAACTCTGAAAACTGTTTCAATTTGACACATTGTAAAAGCACTATAGAAATAAAGGTGAAGTGAATTGAATTGAATGTTTTATGATTACTACTGTAAACCTGCAAGCTTGCTTTTGATTTCACCCCCAAAAATGTAAATGTTCTTATTACTTGCACATAATCATGTCCTAAGGCCTTTGTTTATCTTTAGAACACAATTTAAGATATTTTAGAGGAAATCTGGGAGCACTCTGATCCTCCATAGCATCAGTCCTGAGAAAAAAAACATAAACGTTGTCAAAACATTCCATGTGACTTCATTGGTTCAACTGTATTCATATGAAGCTCCAAGAACACTTCTGTTCACCAGAAAAAAACCCTCTAAATATTACTTTGTCAGTCTGTTACGATGTGTTGCGCTGCTGACCCTAATGGCAATACGCCAAATTGCCTAAAGGAATTGTGCAATCTAATCTGATGCAGAAGAGATGACACTGGCAAACACAGCTATTTGTGCTATTTAACTGGCAAACAAAAATCTTCTTGGAGCTTTGTTTGTTTACAGATGAACCACTGAGGTTACATTAAATGTTTTGTTTATGGTTCCTTTTCTGGATTTTAAACATCTTGAGATGATTCTTGTATATGGAGGAAGGAAGAGCTCATCTAAAATATCTTAACTTGTGTTCTGAAGAAGAATGAGTCTCAGGGGTATTGGAACGACATGAGGGTGAGTATATTAATAACGGAATAATATTTTTGGGTGAACTAACCTAAGTGTTATTTTTGTTGTGCTTTTATTTTGTTCTGATTCTTTTTTTACTCCCAGTGAAGACTGAAACAGCATTTGTATGAGTAAACTAATCCCCTTAGAAAGCACAGCTCTGACAAAACATTGCAAAGCATTTGTAATCTCTCACAGTTGGGTCAACATTCTTTGCATCTCTTCATTGATCTGGAGGGTTGAAGCGGTGCAGACTTCATCCTCTCGCGCACCACCTCCATCACTCTCAGAGGTGCTGACTGGCTCATCTGTCTCACTGCCATTGGCAGGTTGTGAGGCTTGTTTACGGGCACGGGAGGTGATGGCATTCTGAGGGCTAGGAACCTGAGAGGGAAAGAAAAAAAGACGGTTAGTTCATTTAATAACCTTATTTTTTTAACCCAGCACAGTACTGAAACAACCATACACAAAGGTTTATACAGCAGCTTGTCTAGCTTCCTCTTTCACACATAAGGCACTACACATCAGTTCCGAGTGACACTAAAGCAGACATCAGCAGAAAATCACAGCAGCTGAGTCAGAAACATAGAGTGGAGGCAGGGATGTCATCGGATTTACAAAGGTGCAAGATTACACATAGGTGACATTCATGGCAGGAAATCTCTTTTTTTCTCACTAAAACATTGAATCTGAAAACAACATCTGATCAGAGCATGGAGATAATATAATTTACATTTTACAGTAATACAAGCAAGCAGTTGAGGTGTGCTGAGATTCAAACCAAGCAATGTTTTGAAACGATTATTTTTCTTTCTTTATTTGTAAAGAAAGAACGTGATTTTACTCAACAAATATAAAATATAATGACAACAGTGACAGAAAATAAATTTATAATGGTATAAATTATCTTCACAAAAAAAGCTGTTTCTGAGTCTCAAAATCTAAAAAAATACCTAGCATGACTTCCACAAAAATATTAAGCAACACAGCTGTTTCCTGGTGTGACTTATAAGGCAAATTAGCATATTTTGATGATTGCTAAAGGAGCATACAACACTGAAGTAGTGTAATAACACAGTGAATATAAATTTTAGTCATTATAAATTAATATGTACAACTCTTATGAAAGTTTGCTCACAATATGCAGCCCTGATAAGCATTAAGCAATTAAAAAAATAATATTACCCAAACTTTGATCGCAGTATTGAAAACATACAGAAAACATACAGCCGATTCAAATGTTATCACTTGAATGAATGGGTGCTATCAGTGGTTATCAGGTGATAGATATGGGCCATTAGGGGCCTTCTGCACCTACAAGTAGGTTAAGAAGGCTGTTATCATTCATCCACATGGTTAATCAGTTATAGATCACATACGGCCATGGCTGGAAGTTAACGAGAATTATTTATATTATTGATTAAATTTCCCATTAATTGTATTTTATTAACATCTACCCCTACCCCAACCCTAAACCCAACCATCATAGTAATGTAAAAAACAGATCTGGATCTGGAGTCTTCTCAAGTACAGCTGATTAACCACGAGAATTATTTATATAAATTTCCCATTAATTGGATTATTATTGATGTCTACCCCTACCCAAACCTTAAACCCAACCATCACAGTAATGTAAAAACAGATCTGAATCTGGAGTCATAGTAAAACTGATTAACCATATGGATGGATAACAGTCTTCTGAGCCAAGTAGGCGCAGAAGGCCCCTACTGACCCATATCTATCAGCTGATAACCACCGATAACGTCAAGTTAATCGAGTGATAACATTCGAAGTGCGTGCAGTTGAAGACAAAATTATTAGATCTTTTGTAGAAATTTGTATCTTTTTCAAATATTTGCTTTGTGCTAAGCGATTAAAATTGTACTGTGCCATGATCACAGTACATAATATTTTATATTTTACTTTGTAAGATACTAGTCACTTAAAGTGCAATTTAAAGGCTTTACTAGTTTAATAAGGTTAAATAAGTTTATTAGGTCAGTCATTGAGCAACAGAGGTTTGTTCTGCAGTCAATCAGAAAAAAAAAATTAAGCAGGCTAATAATACTGACCTTAGCAGTTTTTAAGCTGTTCATTTCATTCTTAAAAATTCCCGGCAATCTAAAAGAAATAAGACTTCTTTGCTTTGTTAACTACCACTTCAGAAACATTCGAAAAAAATTTAGCAGCTGTATGTGATTATACAAATGACATTGACTAAAAATATATATTTGTTTTAGTTAGCTTATACATTGCTCAGTAAATAAAGATACTTAATTTTAATGGGCAATAATTAGAAAAATATGTGGGTATCACTTTCTTCGATGGTCCCTTTAACACATTTTGTTACATTGCATCTACATAACAACTAATTCTTATTAGATGATAAGTAGGTTGGGATTAGGGTTAGTGTAAGTTGATATGTACTTGCAAAGTTTCTTATTGTCAGTTAAATGTCTGTTGAAGGAGCAGTATCAGCAGATATTAAGCAGACAGTCTACTTCTACTCAAATGAGAAGTAATTGGCATGTAGTTGCAATGCAACTTTTGATTACCAAAATGTGCAATAGGAACCATCAAAATGAAGTCTTACCAATATGTACCCATACAATGTATGTTAAACATGTAGCATAACAATAATGATACTAAGATTTTGTGTGAGTGTGTGAATACCTTGAAGATCTTGATAGGATCTTCACAGTTTCTTTGTTGGGCAACATCACACAGACGAGCTGTGATGTCAATGCGTCTGCAGATGTCCATGTCCACTTTCATGGCTTTCTCCTGAATTTTACTGTCCAGCTCTGACAGGTTCTGTAAGTGTACAGATTTGTGTGGGTATAATTGTGTCATATGAAACAAGACTACACAGACAACTAATAACCATTTTCTATGAAGCATTCATATAGTACTGGAGTTTCAGATGATGTGAAACTGAAAATGTCTATTTTGGCACACAATGAGGAAAGCTGTGATGTGGGTATCATTCCTTACAAACACAACTAACGGCTCATGCGTGCATTGAACTCGTTCACCAAAACAGGCTATTTTTAACTCTTTGAACTACATGATAAATCATTTCTGGGAAGAGTATTTGATACAAAGGAGCATAATGTCTCATTTTCAGATAATTCTGTTAGAAACATTTAGATAAACATGTTGACATAAACAAAGAGCTAATCGGGGAACGTGGGGGAATTCTACTCAGCAAATGCCTTTGTGTGGTGTGAGAACATTTATGTGAACAAAAGCTACTATATTTCTCCAAAAAATGTGATGATGACTGTGATATGCACTGGAAAAATCTGAGTACCATGAATGCAGTGGCCATGAATGCACACACTGTTCACATGCACAACACAAACAAACCCTTGAGTGTGTGGGATTTTTTATTTTGACTCTGCACAAGCAATGCAGTGAAGAATAAATGGCTGTATACGCTGCTTTTCAGCTGGTTAGTGGTGTTCTTGGTGGTGAACAACCAATGTGATCACCAATGATAATGGGTATCATTGGTGATCACATTGGTTGTTCACCACCAAGAATCTAGTACTACCTAGTACTCTTTGACTATTATTGCACATTATTATTTTTATTGTAAGAAACACAAACAGCCCTCATGAAAATGCAGTGGTACATTTTAGTATGCTAGTATATATTGTGTTTAAAACGAAAGTAAATGTATAAACTGAATGTAATGCTTTTTAAAGTCTTAGTTGTGTTATAACTGCATTTTTTTTACTTACTGTACTTCATGTAATATTACTTTAAATGTATTTTCAAAATTTTATTTTCATTAAAATATGTATAAAATAGTTTAATGAAAAGAGTTAAAAGAGTGATGGTGAATTAAATTGAAGCCAATGTTATTTCTGGCATGTCATAAATTTAAATTATTAGTATTTGCACATTTGTAATATTAGTGTTAAACAATTGTCAAGTCAATACAATTGAAATATAAGACGCTTTTGTGCTTTGTGTATTTTTGTGTATTTTAGTTAACATGAACGTTGTTTGCTAAAAAAATAAACATGAACATTGTTTACTAAAAAGAATAAAAAAAATTATTCTTAGGTAAAAAATCTATGGGGCTATATTGTAATGATCTAAGTCTAAAGCGCATGGTGCAAAAAACATTCACATACCACTGCGCAAAAGCATCATGTCCGAATCCACTTTTGCTATTTTAAGGACGGAAAATACGCTCTGCGCTCTTGTGCAAGGTCTAACAGGGTTGTGTTTATTCTCTTAAAGGACCATGAAACCTCTGTCTTTTGGTTCAAGACTACCTCAGAATTTCTTCAAAAAATGCTCCGAGATGGGCTTGGAGCGCTGCAAGCAGAGGGAGGAGTGGGCATAGCAGACAGAGCAGGCGAAAAGGAGTGGAGCGAACAACTGTTGTCAGTTGGCTCACAAAATGAGACACAAACCGTAGTTTTCAAAGTTAAAATGCAAAGAAATAAACTGTAAGTACTTTATCGTGCTGCTACATTAGTTATAAGTAATTTCATATATACATAACCATCATTATGGTTTTATCATTATAAAGATAATCCTGTTTTTATAAACACTATATATAAGGAGGACTTCTCTCCTCCTCAATCCTCGGGTCTTAATGCAGGCACAGTGGATAGCAGTGCAGTAGGTCTATAACCCTGCTAGTAATCTGGAGGATTTAAAACACAAGCAAACACAGGGGCACAGATATAGGCATTGTGTCTGAATGGTTAATGAACTCAACTGATTAAAGACAAAGTCTGCCATTTTCTCATACAGCTCTCTCAACAAAAATGCTTGATGCAAACCAACAGCTTTGCTGAATCGGTCCTGACAGAATCACGAGAAAAACCATGCAAGAAACCCTGTGGATCATGGAAACAAACACATACGACCTTTGCCGTGCTTGGTCTCACCTAGTCATTGAGTCTCACAGCTTTGCAGATGTGCCTTGCCTTGGGAAAGCACGTGCTCTCATGAATAATTAAGAAGCAGGGTCATCTCATAGGATAAGAAAACGCCGCTATGAATAGTTACGAGAAACCAACGCGTCATCACTCCACTAGCAGATTTGCACTACATCATCGATTTTGATCTCACCCCATAATTTATTTTAAACCTGGAAAATGAAATTAGCTGACAAAAGCTCAAAATTATCCAGTTTTCCCCACAATTAAAACTGACAGGTGCTAATGTTGTCTTAACTGAAGCTCGACACACACAAATCTGTAAAAATTTCCAAAAAGTACTCCAGGGTGTCTTGAACCTTTAATGAGTTCTGGGTGTATTGTGAGCAGAACGTGCAATAAACCAATCAGAGTCTCACCTCACATTCTCTTTAAGATTCAGTTGCTTTGCACCATGGCGCATTTGCTATTGAAATGACGGACTTTGTATGTCGGAAATTTGAACTCTTCACTAGTGAGAAAACAGTTAAACAGACCATCTGCAGCATGAGGAGAGCCTCCTCCATTCGGCCTCTTTACTTTTACTCTTTACTGCTTTACTTTCGTGCATAAGGAAACGGTGTTGTACGCACTCCACTGAAGGCATCCATTAACCTACATGTTTAATTTAATTTTGTTTAAAAAATTTGCCAAAGTGATGGTACTCCAAACCATCAGCTTTGTCCCAGTAGCAAGTATTCACAAGAACAGTAGTAAGATAAAGTAACAGTGTTATATGGCTCGTTTTCACTGAGTGGTACAGTTTAGTATGGTATGCGTTTGTTTTCGTTTACACTGTAAATACTAAAATAGCAAACTGTATCATACCACTTTTTTGGAACTTTTCCGTTAGGGTCTCTAGCATAAAATATTATACTAAACTCACTGCTAAACTCACTAAACTCCTACACTTTAAGAACTTCCTACACTTCAAGAACTGTACTCTTCAAGAGTGAGTAAAAGGGCTTACAAAATCACCCTGGATGCCTCGCACCCAGCACACTTCCTGTTTGAACTGTTACCGTCTGGCCGGCGCTACAGAGCACCGAGCACAAAAACAGCCAGACACAGGAAACGTTTCTTTCCTCAGGCCATCCACCTCATGAACAATTAATATTTTTCCTATTGTGCAATAAACGTGCAATACTTTCTCATACGCACTTGTACACAGCACCTTATAACAATATACAATGCAATACTTCTCCTTACGCACTTGTACACAGCACCTTATAACAATACACAATGCAATACTTCTCCTTGTGCATTTGTACACAGCACCTTATAACAATATACATTGTAATACTTCATACGCATTTGTACACAGCACCTTATTACCTGTATATTTATAACAAATCAGTTTATACATTTCAACATCCAGATCTTTTTAGACTGACTGCATCTCTGTTTAATGTCTATTGTCTTTTTTTTCATATTTATTCTGTGTTGTCACTTGTCACTTTATGTACACTGGAAGCTTCTGTAGCCAAAGCAAATTCCTTGTGTCTGTGAAGCACACTTGGCAATAAAACTGATTCTGATTCTGCTTGCTTATAGTCAATCATCACTTATAAACACAACAAACCAGGGGAATGACAATTCAGAAAGAACTGTTTCATTAAATAATATTAATCCATACAAATGCATAATAGTTACAAACATAACAGTACAATGAAGTTGAACAGCAATGAACTATGCTCAAACTAAGTTTTTCTATTCTTGTCAAGAGATAAGTTTAAAATTTGTTCCATAGTTATTTATAGGGCCTATAACTTGCTGTGTTTAAACGTGTAAAGCATTAATGGCGCTGTTTCCATTCTCTTTTTTTTTGCATGCTTGCCAATTGTCTATATTTGAAATAATGAACTTGAGTGTGCAAAACACACAATATATGAACGGCCTGTACAGGGGGGCCCCACCATCCCCTTTTCCTAAAATTGTTTAAAACGCCTTGAATGGTAGCGGTTCCATGTGAGGAGTCTGCGCAGCTAGATCAGAACTGTCCGATGAATGAGACACGGGCTGGGCCTTGAGTTCCCCCGGCTCAGGTGCTGATGAGGCTGGAGTCATCACCCAGTGTGGAGAAGCAATAGGCTGTTTGTCCCATTAGTTTTAGGCATTTTTTGACAAATGTCTCAATTAAGTTTAGCTGTGTTAAAGAGAGTTTTACTCATTTTGATCCTTGTTTTAAACAATATCTTTCTGAATTGTAATTTTTAGAGTGTGGAAAAACCACCAGCAAAACTAAAGCCAATAGATTTCTTTAACTATCTCCCTCCATGCAAGTATATACACACTTTAAAACACACCAACACACACCTTTATTTATTCTCATTCTTTCTTGCTTTGTCATTATATCATAGTGTAAACTGTTTAATAATCAATTTAAATTATGTAAATAATAATATTAATAATAATAAAAAAGCAGCATTAATTTGCGCCCTCTCATGGTAGGTTCACACAGTGCGTACAGCCATACGACTGCAGGCACCACTGGGCCTGTACAGCAAAGTTTCTCTATTATTGTCAAGAGACCAGTTGTTTAAAATAGTTATTTACAGGGCATATAATATGTCATGTTTTGTTTAAACGTGTAAAGCATTAGCGGTTGTGTTTTCTTTCTCTATTTGTGTATGATTGCCTATATTTGTAATAATGAACTTGAGCGTGCAAACACACAACATATGAACGGTCTATACAGCTTTCCGCTAAGTGGAAAATGAGACATTAGTGTTTGAACCTGGCAGCTATTTTTACTTGAGTGGTTATTTCCTGTGTGCTTCAGTGAGTTTGCAGTATGCATTTATAGTACGGCCAGCTGTGTGTACTAAGAGTATGTTTTGCTTATGACACTCACATTGCTCATGAGTCCTTTAAAGAGCACAAGTTCAGCTTTCAGCTGTTGGACTTTGAGGGCCAGTTCATCCTGACATACTTCACTCTCCTGCAGGTCCTACACATATAGACAAAACACATATATGGATATTAGCTATAATTATTTTTGCTTTACAGAAAACATTATTTGGTATTCATATACTTAAACTCATATCATGTAGTATGGCAACAAACCAACTGACCCACACAGAGCAGATGTACATACAGTATTTGTAATTAACAATTTAGAAACTCAAATATAAATGATGTAATCGGCTGTTTTAAAAGAGGTGAACTTTATTGAAGATTAATAATACTGTAACAAATTAATAGCATTTTATTAATATGCTGTAATGTTACCTAACCAACATTAATTCATTCTGGGTTCAAAAATTAAGTATTATAATTTTTTTTACCTTCTTTTCACAACTCTCTGAGAAATTCAACCTCCCTCCTTCTAATTTTTTAGGTACCTTCAGATCAGAAACTATGTCCGTCTAAATATTCCAAATATTGATGTTTTATTTTTAGAAGGTGAATTATTTGATTTATTCTTAAACACTCCAAATGCTAGGGGCAATAACCTCTTTATTTGTTAATGCTTTTAAAAACAAAACAGATTTTTATTCTCTTCATTTGAAAGTCACCTGGGAAGAAGACCTAGGGATTTTAATCTCTGAGACTGATTGGTATCAATGCTTTTCATCCATTTATTCGTGTTCAAAAAATTCAGACACAACCTTATTCAGTACAAAGTATTACACAAACTTCACTATTCTTAAACAAAGCTTAGTAAAATCTATCCCTCAGTTGCATCCACATGCAACAAGTGTAAAGCTGCTAACAAATTTTTATTGGTCCTGTGTTAAAATTTAGATCTTTTGTTTAGAAATATTTCAGTTCTTTGCTAAAGTTTATGACTGTGTTTTCCTACCTGACCCAATGATAGCAATTTTTGTTGGTTAGATTTTCTGGAGACTCTCAATCGAAATGTACGGTTACCTGTTCAGTATGGCATGATCATAGCAAAAAAAATTGTTCTTTGCTTCTGGAATAAAAATGTTAGGCCTCTTTTTTTCTGACTGGCTTTTTGGACTCACCTCCACTTTAAATTTGCAAAGAATTTGATATACCACTTCTGGGAACTCGATAAAATGAGGGATCCTGTCTTTTAAAAAATAAATTAAAAAAATTAAAAAAATATAAAGACTAATAATGTTGTTTAATTTCTGAAGACTTAAGTTTATTCTCTCTCTCGTTACATCCGTTGCTGTGTCTTTTTATAGATCACACATGTCTTTTATGTTGCCATTTTCCCTTGTTTCATGCTTTAATTTTACATTTTGCACAGATTATTGTTTCATGATGGGTTTGTCTGTCTGTTCTATGATTTTCTATGTTTCAATGTTCAAAAATTAAGGATTATAATAATTATTTTATCATTATTAATATAATTATTTATAATAAGTATTTTCAATACCGCTCTAGGACTGTTTCAATTTTAGTTAAATGCGACAGTATGACTAAACACTTAACTTATGACTGTATTTTAGAAACTAAAGTAACAGAGATACAAAGATATTTTTTCAATCAAACATGTATTCAATTAGCATTATGTTATAAAAATTATTAAAAGTATGTCAAGAGAGTATGCTCGCAGTGAATATCTAAACAGCAACATGGTTGAAAAGAAAGTTTTGGCTTGAAAAAGTGTTCCTCACCTCCTGTAGATCATTCATTCTTTGTTCCATGTCCATTCTCATAGTGTATTCCTCTTCCCACCTGAGAGCAGAAATACAAAACATCAGAACATATGACACCACAAAAGCAACTTTAAATGGTTTAATATCGTGCAAAAATATAATTATCAATAAAAGAGAATGCCCGATATGGCCAATTTGATTTTTTTTTTTTCTCAGTGAATCAGTTAATTTCATTGATTAAACCGATTTGACTAATCAGCCCTTGAGATCAGTAGTTTGAACTCAATTTGTCAGTAATTTGTTTCAATATCGACACTCAACTCAAACCATATGATATATTCCACACAAATATATTATATGACTTGATTGTGGTAAATATCTAGCGATTCACATCTCACCTTTTATGATGCCTTTACATCATTTTCGTTCATTTAACTGAAAAGGACACTGAATCGTTCATTTTAACTGAAAAGCAACTAACTTATTAATTATTACAAATTTTACCTTTTATAATCTATGCCAGAACATAAGAAGTAGGGCTGCACAATATATCATTTCAGTCAGTCCGCAGGATCTTCAGTGTTGAGTTATTGGGATTATAGTTGACTATAATCAATAATTTAGAGTTTAATTATAATAGTGTAAACTTTAATTATCTGTAAACTTTTATTATGTGTTTTTAACCCAATAGTTCGACCAAAAATTAAGCTTCACTGTTTTCAAAAGTTTATGAGTTTCTTTTTTATGTTGAACACAAAAAGAATATATTTTAATAACTCATTTGAAATAAGTGAAGGGTGGGTAAATAGTGAGTACATTTTTTTTGTGTGTGAACTATCCCTTTAAGGGCTCTATTTTAACGATATAGGTGCAAAGTCTAAAGCGCATGGCGCAAAAGCATTAAGAGTGTGTCTGAATCCACTTTTGCTAATTTAAGGATGGAAAAACATGCTCTGCGCCGCGGCGCATGGTCTAACAGGTTGAGCTTATTCTCCTAATGAGTTTTGTGTTTAACGTGCATTAAACCAATCAAAGTCTCATCTCCCATTCCCTTTAAGAGTCAGTTGTGTCGCGCCATGGCACATTTGCTGTTTACATGGCGGACTTACATGTAAGTGTAAAAACTGAACAATTCACTAGCGAGAAAAGAGTTAAACAGAGCATCTGCAGCGTAAGAACAAAGAATGAGCCTCCTTTAATCAGCCTGAGCTTTCTCTTTCTCTCTTTTGTGGATACGGTGTCGTACGCACAGACATCCATTAGCCTACATAATTAGTTTAGTTTGTTAAGTGCAAAGATTTGTTTCAAAACTATTTCTAAATTCAGTTCTAATTTCCAGCAAACGAATAAATGAACAATAATAACGAAGTGTGATCAAAAAACTGAGTTATATCCAAATACAGGTCTTATGCGTCAAATGGTCTAAAACCGGACAGCAGGACAAATCTAAGCTTGTTTTTAATTAAAAAATATAAATATGCATATAATAAATAATAATGCTAATAATAATAACATTATACAAAAGCGAGTTGTCTTTCCCAGAGATTGGTTGTGGCTGGAAGGGCATCCGCTGCGTAAAACAAATGCTGGATAAGTTGGCGGTTCATTCCGCTGTGGCGACCCCAGATTAATAAAGGGACTAAGCTGAAAAGAAAATGAATGAATGAAAAGCGAGTTGTCATAATGCAAGTTGCCCAAGCTGATGAAGGTAGTGGTTTTTAGATTTATGTGTAAAGTAATAATTAATGAAATATTTTCATCCTTTAATTCTTTTTCATTTGTAAAGATATTTGCATACTGCTGTACATCCTGTGTGTATAAGCAATGTGTAAGCAAGGTGCACAACTGACGTGCTCTGCACTGGACTTTAAACCTGCTTTGAGCTGGTCTATTGACCAGTCTATTTTAGTTCATCAAAATAGCAACGTGCCAGCAATGCGCTTTAACACAATTCCTTCATAGACCAGAACGCCTATGGATGCACACATGAGTGCAAATGATTTGCTATTAAAACAGCGTGGCACAAAATGTCAAAATGACACTTGTGTCGAGCTGAAATTAGCAAATAACATTTGTGTCGCGCCTGGTGTATGATGGAGCCCTGAGGCCTGTGACTGTGAACTTTTCAGAGTTAAAACGTGGCACAAGTAATTTTAGTGTTTGTAACTTTAATAAAGATTACATTATATTCAATAAAGACTATGCAGTGTTGATTGTTCAATATATGTACATGAATACTATTAGAATTTAATTGACTTTTACATTTGTTATATTTTATTTGTCTATGCTTGTAAATTATTTATTACATATTATTCATGATCTAATCCTCTACAAAATCACCAAGAAATCATCAAAATCATCAAGACACATCAGTCTTTTTTAATTTCTTTCCAAATAAAGCTGTATTCACATCACTATATATTGCAGAAATGCAAAATATCATATTGTCAATAATGTCAGATTTTTCCAACATCATGCAGGCCTAATAAGAAGTAATAAATCACATGACGGAGATAGCATTTTAAATAAACTCTTTGGAATGCTAGATATAATAATAACAATAACAATAACAATAACAATAATAATAATAATAATAATAATAATAATAAAAAGAAGACAACTGAACCCTTCCTGAAAGATCTTGTGGACCAACTTCAAAACATGCACCATCCCTATTCCAGAAGAAAATATTGATATTGTTTGTGTAATCTTCACATATTTGTTGTTGTTGTTGTTTCTGGGTGCTCAATTGAAGTGCAATGACTGCACCCATTCAGTCTTTTAAATGGTCCATCAGCCCAGTCAGCCCTACAGTAATTTACTGTGTGGTTGTTCAACAGTAATATTGTCTAGTGCAGTAGTATAGTGCAATGAGGTGGAACCAAACAAGCACTGTTCTTATGTAAGCGCTACTTAATATTCGAGGCATTGCAGAAGCCTTTATATTTATTAAACATCCTCACTGGACTTCAAGGTTATTTCGAGGCCATGTATTACTGCCAATTCAAGGTGCAAACATACAATTACTGAAAGGAGTTACAGATACAGCCAGCGAGAGAGAGCGAGAGAGAGAGAAAGAGAGAGAGAGAGAGAGAGAGAGAGAGAGAGAGAGATTGAGATTGCCTCTCTGCAGCTTGAGTCCTTGTGTACTGCAATGCAGATATAACATAGATCGTTGCTGCCGGATGAAATGGAGAGACTGAAATGAGACAAATGATACAACTAGAAAGTGTGTTTCATTTCAGATGCTTTCATGTGTATTGAATGGGTTTTTTTTCTGAATGATAAATAAAAATATATATATCAGATCACTGGGATGGCAAAGCTAGCAGCATGTTTTGTCTTCAGTATTACATGATCCTTCAGAAATCATTTGGTGCTCAAGGAAGTTTCCATAATATTATCAATGTTGAAAAGAGTTGCTTCTGTTTCTTTGGAAGACATAATACATTTTCTTGCAATTAATCTTTGGTTGAAGAGAATACATAATTAAAATACAAAATTATTTCATGATAAAATAATTTATTTACTGTCATTTTGACCAGTTTAATCTGTCCTTAACAACAATATGAGTTTCTGTCATTACAAAATTATTTGAAATCGAAACAAACTCAAAACATTAATTTCCCTAATAGTTTGCAGAAATAGAAATGGTCACGAAATATCAGCTGCATTTTTCATATTAAAACTTTGTGAGAACATTTTACTGTTTATGCTTGTTTATTTGTGGATTTAAACAGTGTGCTTTTAGCTGTTTTGGGATTAATCAGAATGCTACTGTGAGCCAAAACCCTTTACTCAACATCACTGCACGACCTCCCTGATGCTCTTGAGTCTGAACAGATGCAAATCCCTGCATTCTTGTTTAAACATCTAGTGGAAAGCCGTCCCCGAAGAGAGAAGCTGTCAAAGCAGCAAATGGAGGGATTAATGCTTCTGCCACACTTTTGAAAATAAATATTCAAGAAAAAATGCATCAGTAAGATTAGTCAGGCACTGGAGTGAGTTAATAGTACCTGGTTTGCTGGTAAAATTCATTGCAGTACTCATTTATATGATACTACATTACAACAGATATTGGGTCAGATTTAATAGCAGATTGCTCCACCACAAACCCTCAGCTGATGTCGATACTGTTGGGATTTACTAGAATTATGTGGCACAGCAAATTTTGCTTTGAGGGAGTATTAAAATAATATTAACACAAGCTCATTGGAAACACTTGCTTCAGCCTACATTTTGTAAAACTACAAGAACTGCAGTTTGACTGCAGTTTCTAGGTAAAATGCACTCAACAGGGCAGTATGACGCTAACAGATTTTGTTCCTTTTTATACTAATAATACTTACAAGGACAAAACTCAAATATACTTCAAATAAATACCACAATCACCTTATTGGTGTCTATGATTAGAAATCAAATACATTTTCCTCACTTTTCCATACAGAAATTTTTTCTGGTGTCGTCAGTTTGCTCAGTGGCTTTACTTTGTATTGTGTTGTGGCTTTGTATTGTGTTGTATTGTGCTCCACTGCACGTCGTGTGGTCCTTTGCCTCCACGTCATGCATTAAAACCTTCAGATGGGGGTTGCTGGTGGCTGGGATGCCCAAGAAAAACAAAACAAAAAGCCACTCTAGCGACAACCTTACATCCATTTTTTTATTTACAATCTCCTTACTGTTGCTTGTTACGGCACTCATTTTTGAGAGTGTTATTCTGGCCTGAGGTGGCAATGATGAAAGCATGTGAAAAGTGCGAGTGCATAGTTTCCTTTACCACTTTCAATGTGCTTTGTGTTTGTGCTACTCTAGCAGCTCTTGTAACTAGGTGACCCTCAACCGTTTTCTCAGAGGATGACAAATGAACAAACCATTGCTGTGGTTCCGATACAAGATTTTATATCTGAAAAGAATTAAAAAGGATTGCTTTGGGTGTTTGGGTTCTCTGTGTTCGGTCTGAGAAAATTAGTCTGCTTTTATTACTGAAATCAATGTGTTTGTTCCATACAAAGTGTGAAACAGATTGGTTAGTTCTACTAGCCAACTAAGTTCTACTAAGCACGTGGCATTCTGGGTAGTTGAGAACGGAAATGGATGTTCTGGAAACATCTCTTGTGGAAAGAAGAGATCAACAAGGTACGCCTGGAAAATGCGAGCACATCACGTGCGCGCTGCTTGCACACCATGCTCCCTATTTGCACGTGCAAGTTGTGCACCTTTATTGGAAATAACCCTAAGCTTACTGGCATTCCTTCCAAGGCGCACGCTCAGCAGACAAATTTTAATAAAACTTTACTGCCTCATACCGAAACTTCATACCGAACTTTTTTTAATTTGTTATTGACAATGGTGTTTAGTTAATAAATACCGATACTGTTTTATCTGCCCAGCCCTATGTATTCATCTGAAACGTGCACTGCACCACAACCAGAGCAACATACTTAACATTTTACACAAATACTGGCATTTATGCCTTCATTTAACACCACCTTTCTCAAAGCAGAACATATTGCAACTATGTTGTTACAACAGCAGATTACATGCACCTGACTATTATTCAGTTTGCAATCTAATTTGTGCTACTTTTAGTACATTGCATTTGTCCTGGTAATAAGTTGCAGCATTTTTTTTTTATTTGCACTGTCACTAATAGAGCTTTCCACCACCTTTATAAGAAAGCATTTCCATGTTATTTTCCCATGTTTAGTTAAGATTTAGTTCATTCTTTTGACCCTCATTTTTGTACACATGGAGTTTTGGACAAATATGTATGTCTTTGCTTTTATGTTACTTTGCAACAGAAAATATTCACTAAACTGTTGTATCAGAAGTTATAATATCTAGAATAACTCTTTATGAATATATTGTTTTATGTTTGCTCCTGAAAATAGTGTCCATATATTTTTGGATTACTTAAAAAAACACTGAAAAACTTAAAAAAAAACATTTGGATACTTAAAAAAATGGCAAATAAGATTGAAAGTGACACTAAGCATTTATCTGAAATAGGCATCTTTTAAACACATTAATAAGATTTTTTTTCTTGAGCACTATATCAGAATATTAGATAAATATTAGAATATTAGAATAATTTGTCAAAGATCATGTGCCTTTGCAATCTGCCGTAAAGGCTGATTTAAAATGTCAGTTTTTTAAATAATATTGCAATATTTACTGTGTATTTGACCAAATAAATAAAGCTTCGGCAAGATCATTGTGATTAAGCTGAAAAAAATATATAATCATAGATAGAACACTTTCGAGGAAGAGAGCCACAGAAAACAAGACTGCTTACTAAATCGGAAAGCCAAAATAGAAATGAAATTTAAGAAAGAAAGTCTGAGCAGAGCTGAAACCAGAGCAAAATGGCAAAGCAGTCAGACGAAGAGACGCTGAACACGCAATAAGATCTGTTATGAAGCAGGCGGTTTTTAGACAGAGATGCAAAATGACTTTTCTTCCTTTTAACAGTTCTTTCACCTGTCCTGATGAGTCAACAGACTGTAATGAGTTTGCAAACCGACAAACTGTTCAGCCCTAAATAAAGATGCATGTGACTGACAGGCTGCTGCAGGTCTGGACATACAGTAAAGAGCTGCGGGACTGATTAAATACCACCAGTTATGAGAAAGAACAGTCATTATTTCCCCGCAAGCTGATTCTTATCTCCTGTATTCTGTACATGCGTCCTTTTGCTTCTCATGTTTAGCTCTAGCATGACCAAAATTGTATGCGTGGAATGTGAGTGAGGCCTGTTCATACTAACACATGTAACTACTGTATGAAGATACCAATATTAATGCCTATAGTGAAGCTATATTGTTGGCATATTGTTAGATTTATTTAAGGAAAAACTCTTTTGTAGTGCTCTTTCCTATAAAATTTAAAAGAAAAAAAGAAAAAAAGTTACATTTCGTTATAAACCATAGGGATGCTGACAATTAACAATAACTGATCAACTTTTACAGACAAATATGTTGTGAGCTCAGATATTAATAATGGAATGTATATGTTTTGGCTTCTACTGAAGTTAAATTAATCAAGGGCTGGGAAAAGATCTTTAATTCCACCCACTTTCATAAAGCAATGTAAATGATGTCATTGAGTCACCTCGCTAAGCCTTCAATATGCATACATTTGGGTATATGTATTGTATTGCATGTAATATTTGCATATTTTGTAATAAAGCTGAAATTCTATAGATACAACTAACGACTTTTTGATTATGTCGTTCACAATAATTCATACGATTAGAGTTTTTTCCTTCCTTTAACCCATTAATATGTATTTTGTGTCTTTTTTGGGTCTATTTCTCATATACTTTGCTAAACCAAAATAGCTTGTTAGTCTCAGTTATGGGTTTATAACACTCTAACTCACTATGAAAAGACTACTTCTGAAATTATCAGTATAAACAGTTGGCAAACATTAATATTCTCTAATCTCGTAAAATTATTATAAAAATTTTATAGTTGTCTTTATTGGCCTTATTCCTCACGCACAGTACGAGCTGGCGCAGCCATTTGAATTTTTTTGGCTTGAGACTTTCGGTTTCATTCACTTCCATTCATTTTCAGATGTTAAAAACAGCTCTGCTTGATGTTGCAAATTGCTGTTTTCTCATTGTTCTGCTTTGTCTGTACAGTCATGAACACACTTGTTTGTAGAGAAAATAGTTTGACTGTTTTCTGCCATTTTTTATTCCTAGTCATTTCTCCCATAGGCAACAGAATTGGAACTTTCAATATGATCACAAAAACGAGCATGCTTCCGCATTGTAGAATAAGGTTAATAAGGACTGTTCATTGGGTGAACATCAGTTTAGTCCTCTTTTAAAGGGTTTTAAAGTGTTCGGCCATCCATAACACTTTCTCATATCACCTTCAGTTCTACTGAGAGTACATCCTTCTAATTTTCTAAATTTCTAAATACATTCAATGATACTGATTTAAATCATGTCAGCAGGTCAGAGAAATAAGGACATATGTTTATATATCAGGTTTCTTCACACGAATGCCTGAAGATGAAGTCAATGATTCATGCTCTATTTTATCCTACAAAAATTGCAAGTCACAACTTGTTCTTCTTTTTCTTTACATTCCCCTCGCAGGAAAACTATTACTTTATGTTTATCTTGAGCACCTGCAGATTCAAGCCTATTTTTTTTTATACACAAGACATTACATTGTCAATTTACATTTAGGTTTAGAATTGAGTCCAGAATTATTTTACAGTTTTATTATTAAAATAAAACCGCATTAAATAGTAAATAAATGAATAAATGAATAAAAAAGTATGTTAAGCTTTGAACTCCTTCAGTAAAAACCCATGATTAGGTTTTTAGCATATTTTAGGAACGTTCAAAAGATTATACAAATTTGGTTAGTAGTAGCCTAAAATATAGACCTTTATTCATGTATTATTATTAGAACATTAGAAGTTATATTATGCTGACCAGTTTAAAATAACATAAAAATTAAATTCAATTCAATAAATTTCTCATTTTAAAATATAACTTATACCTGTCATGACAAAACTGCATTTTGAACAGCAATAATCCAAAAAATCTCTACTGTCATGTGATCCTCCAGACATTACTCTAAAAGCTTTTGATTGAGAATGATTGCTATTGTCATTATCTAACACTCACATCAAATTTA
Source organism: Danio albolineatus (assembly GCA_903798035.1). NCBI lineage: Eukaryota > Metazoa > Chordata > Actinopteri > Cypriniformes > Danionidae > Danio > Danio albolineatus. The sequence continues at coordinate 1,036,503 of CAIGQQ010004375.1, read as the reverse complement.
ACAAATTTAATAAAACTATATTGATAATCTCAGGAAATCTCAAAATGTTTGCAAATTGAACATGTTATTATGGTTAAATTTGCTTGTAGCATTTAAAAAACTTTAGTTTAGAGTTGTTGTTTTTTGTTTTACAGAATTGCTTTATTGATTTAATATCATGCATATTTTAAAATTGTGCATAATTATTCAAATGAAGGTTTAGGGCATACAGTAGTTCACCCAAAATTGCAAACTCTTTTATCATTTACTCATTTCCATATTATTTATTTTTCCTACTATAGAAAAGTCAATGGTTATTTCTAAATAAATCCCAAATGTCTTTTTTTTAGTTCAACAGAAAGAGAAAACTCACAAAGTTTGAGAATTACTTGAGGATAAGTAAATTTTCATTTTTGGGTGAATTATCCTTTTAAATCAATTTAACAGTTACACGTTACAATGGATTTCTCCATTATTTTAAGGAAAATAAATCGCTTTTTACATTGAAGAAATCTTTAGCCATAAAAATAATCTATATTCTTCATATTCACCTTCTCTTGTACTCATCCCTCTCTCTTTTGATTTTGGCCAGGACGTTGTAAAGTGCTCTAATCTCTGGGGTGATGGTGTCTATCTGTACACCCACTCCGTCTGGGTGGACCCACGAAACTCCAGGACTGGTGACTCGAGTCTCTGTTCCGCTTCCCAGTTTCCGTGTATGATTATAGGACCAGATAGTGCCTGGGAGGAAGCGAGGAGGAGGGTTTGGAGATGTCCCGGTGCCAACACTGCTTACATGTGGAGTATTATTTGAGTTATTGGTGTTGGCCGAAGCAGGCTCAGTGGTGGGTGTTGAGAGACTGACTGTGATAGTTGGGTTTCTATTAATATTCGGGTCAGATGTGGTCTCCTCACCAGCTTTATTAGGTTCAAGTTTGAGGACAGTTGTAAGAGAAGGCATAAACAACGTAGTGGGTCGTTTGGCAGAGTTGTTAGTATTTTGGAAGGATAAAGACCCAGGTCGGACAGCAATAGGCCCAATAAACCCAGTCTGCACACCAATTTCTTTGGTCTTTCCATCCTCTGTACATCCACCCTTGTTATTGCCGTCTAAAGCCTGCTGCAGCTGTAACTCCAATATCTTATTGCGTCTCTCCAGTTCATGCACTTTAGCCAGAAAGCAACGGAACCGCAGATTGAGAGTCTTTAGGACGCTGATATTGGATCCCAGGTCGTTTCTTAATGCCATGGCTGTAGGTGGAGGAGGCTGGGACCAGTGGAGGGATGGACTGAAGTGCAGGTAGGAAGACGCAGTAAGGTCAAGTGCGGACTGGGGGACACCAGCAGGGCCGGGTTGTTCTCCGAGAAAAAAGGAGGATGGATCGGGAGCTCCAAAGACCGCAGCCTCGGGGAGTAAACTGGAAGGAGAATCGGGATGACCGGTTCCTTCTGGGTGCTGATGCTGTTGGTGCTGCTGCTGCTGGTGGTGATGATGATGATGAAGAGGAGAATTCATGCTACGGTACGGAAAACTGAAGCGCTGCAGATCGGGCATGAACACCAGCTATGTCTGACTTTCAAAACAATTAACGGCTTGATTTTAAAGGTCAGCGGTGTTTAGCGACCCGATGACACGGCAATGTCCACGTTTAACTCGTTAAAGCCTTATGCAACGAGTTAAGAGTATTATAGGTTGCGCGTGAATGCTGAGTAAGAATGAATAGGCGTTGATGAAGATGAGGCGACCCTCACTGCAGCAACCGATAAATGCGCAGAAACGTGCAAATACCTGTACAAATAAGCAAACTATATTGTAAAAACGCCAACGAAATACGTTTAAATTTAAGCAGGTCCAAACTAATGCCTTGTGTCTTCCTTGCCTGCAAAACTGAATACACTTGAATGCTCCAGTCTCTGCAGCGCTTCGGTGCGGACAGTACCGTAATATCAACAGTAGCGCTCCCATTCATTCTGTTTACTTAACATTTCCAAAACTGTAAAATATATTTGGTCGTAATTTAAAAAAATAACACATTTATATATCATCTACCACTATTTGAAAGCGAATTTCGTGTCTTATTGGTGTGCTATTTATATTGTGAGTTTGTCTTAGAGGTGTATTTACGGTAAAAAAAGATATTACCTCATGCATCATAAAAACAATGCAAAGTTGACGTCACGGATCTGCTACAAATAGCTCTTGTACTTGGGTCTTGTGGAGCTTTTGATTTAGAATTTCGTATCTATTTTGAGATTACAAGAGTACCAAATAAAGGTGTCAAAGGGTTTTTATTGTTGTACATTTTATTTGCATGTCACTGTTATATGTAAATATAATGAAAAAAAACATAAATATTAACACATTATTTAAATGCACAAGAGGTAAATAAATAAATAAATAAAAAAAGATAGAAAGAAATGTAGTCTATACATACAAACACAGTATAATATATATATATATTATAC
>CAIGQQ010004375.1:1001405-1033658 GCA_903798035.1 Danio albolineatus | reverse complement strand
TCCACCTCTTTACCTTTATCTCTTTCTAAGTTAACCTGCGTGTCTAAGGTTGTAGTATCCAGGGTTGCCCACCCGACAGAAGTATTGTCCTGACAGGACCCTCTTTTTCCTCTACTCTTGCGAGAGGACTCTTTTTTCACACATTTCTCAGATGGCTGACTGGTTGGTGTGCTTCTTCTCCTCCAGCTGTGAATATAAGAGAGAGTGACGCTCCCACGATGCCCTGCATAAGTGGAAAGTGCATAGATAGAAACAGAAATATCAGAACATAGACAAAAACATCAAACTAATAAAAACATGTAAGCAGACAGAATGTACATAGACAGACAGACAGACGGACGGACGGACGGACGGACGGACGGACGGACGGACGGACGGACAGACAGACAGACAGACAGACAGACAGACAGACAGATAGATAGATAGATAGATAGATAGATAGATAGATAGATAGAAAGAGAGACAGACAGACCGACAGACAGATAGGTAGGTAGGTAGATTCATAAACATCTCCTGACCATCAGAATCACTTCCATCTGTGCTTCTTGTCCTCCTTCTCTCTCCATCTTTTCCTCGAATGCACAGGAGATCATAGACATCCTCCCTGAAGTCGCGGTTCATGATCTGGTAGATGAAGGGGTTTATCATGCAGTGAGACTTGGCAAAAATAGCTGGGATAAGTGAGAACTCTGGTTTCAAGATGGATTCAGGAAGTGAGTGGTGTCCACCTTTTTCTCCATGTCCAAAAGCAACATTTGAACCATGATGCCCCACTGAATGGGAATGACCTGAGGTCATGTTCCTCCAGGAACCAAAAGCATCTCCAAATTGCTCTGAAGAGGTCCAGTTAATGAGGAAGGGAAAAGCAAAGACATCAGGAAACCCTCCACCATGGCCAACCCCTGTTCCTGCTATTCCACCTGGGATGGCTGTTCCCCCATCTTCCACAGGCTGTTCCTCTCTGGCCATAACAGCAGAGTAGAGCGAAACAAGCGCATAGGGAGTCCAGGCAATCAAAAATGAGGAACACACCACTGCTGCGATCTGCAACAAGAAGTTTCAAAAACTGTTTAAAACAAGGAAATAAGAAATCTGAACAGAAATGTGGAGACAACCATTGTCTCAGACCTGCAACGACTATAGGATTATTAAAGTGGTAGTTCACACAATTAAATTCGGTCCTCATAGGCTACTCATCCTCCACTTGTTTCAAACCTGTTTGAGTTTCTTTTTTCTGTTCAACATAAAGGAAGACATACCGAAGAATGCTGGGCATTATGGATGTCAATGGTTGCTTTTTTTCCAACCATTATATATATATATACACAAAATAAGGGGTGCCACAGTGGCGTAGTGAGTAGCACGTTCGCCTCACAGCAAGAAGGTTGATGGTTCAAGCCTGGGCTGGGTCAGTTGGCATTTCTGTGTGGAGTTTGCATGTTCTCCCCGTGGTTGCGTGGGTTTCCTCCGGGTGCTCCGGTTTCCCCCACAAGTACAAAGACATGTGGTACAGGTGAATTGGGTAGTCTAAATTGTCCGTAGTGTATGAGTGTGAATGAGTGTGTATGGATGTTTCGTAGAGATGGGTTGCAGCGGGAAGGGCATCCGCTGTGTTAAACAGATGCTGGATATGTTGGTGGTTCATTCCGCTGTAGCAACCCCGGATTAATAAAGGGACTAAGCCGAAAAGAAAATGAATGAATGAATAACATACAAAATACATCGGATACATATACATATATATAATGTGTCAGTAGTCAATGTTGAGCTATGATTAATTAATGATGTACAAGTATTGTTCATTAGTTTATGTTGGTAAATATAATAACATTAACTAACATTAAATAATGTAACCTTATCGACCATTATTATATATTATGCATTTGGACCCAGCGAATCATAAATGTATAAAACTGTAATTAAATATAACTCTAATTAAAAACAGTACTAAAAGGGTTTTTCATGCTGACATTATTTGTCAAGAGTCATAGATATTTGTTTCTCAAAAAAAGTTTATTTTCTTTAATTTATTATGCATTAATTTTTTGGGGTTGATTCATTTTTAAGTTATTTATTTATTGCTTATTTTGGTGGTTCATTCCTCTGTAATGTGAAAAATCAGGGACCAAGATATTTTTTGTGACCACACTGTAAAAAAAATAAATCTGTAATTTTACGGTTTATTTTTCGGCACCTGGGATGTTATTTTACGGTAAATTTCTGTAATTTAACGGTCGTTATTTAACTTTTTTTAATAAACCGTTTAAATTAACCGTGAAATTACAGATTTTTTTTTACAGTGCAGTTATTATGACCAATACACTCTTGCAGCATTTAGTAATGTAACATTTTATGTTTCGACGTATTGAGGGCCAATTCATACACGCAACAAATTCATCTATATACAATCTACTTGACATTAGATCTGCTTATGTACAGTCAAAGTCCCTTTAAGGCAAGACATTTCAATTCACAGCCATCTTTGAAATACCTCTCAGGCAGTATGCTGGGGCATACTGTCTGAATAGGGAAACATCAAACTCATGAAAACTGTTGGCCAAGCTTATGATTTTATCACATATTTGGAATGACCAATATAATTAAATTACAACTGTCTCTTAAGTTTAGTTTCTAAACGAATCAAACAAAATCTGCATTTTTTCAGGTTGTCTAAGATAATGCGCATGTGCACTTGAAAAGAACGAGATCACGACACCAGCCTCATTTATGCTTGTGTTACACATTATCATCCTCTAAATAATGCTTCATCAGATCACAATGGTTTTCAGAACCAATACACAAGTTGGTCTTGATGGTGAATTTCCTCCAAAAATACCAGAAAACAACTCTTTGTTTACAAGTTTGCGGGACGTTTGAATAGTTCACAGGTGTCAAACTCAGTTCCTGGAGGGCCACAGCTCTGCACAGTTTAGTTCCAACCTAATTAAACACACCTGATCAAACTATTGCATCCTTCGGGCTTGTTTGAAACAGATAAGTGTGTTGGAGCAAGGTTGGAACTAAACTGTGCAGTGCTGCGGCCCTCTAAGGAATGAGTTTTACACCGCTGGAGTAATTGCTGTCATGTGTCACGTCTATTTCATACAGATTACAAAATCAAAGAACTTTTGTTTTTAAGTATGAGGCTCATTTAAAAGTACAGATTTCAAATTTTATGTGTATATATTTCTTATGTCTCTGAAGCAAGTATTCGCTGAGATTCCAGTGTGTTTGTTGACCACAAAAACATAAAAGCACAAGCACGTCGTAAAAGCACAAGTCTGGTCTGAGCTTCTCCCCCAGAGAAACGTCAGTCTAGCGATCGATGATTGGCTAGTAAGCAAGGCTTCATTCACCATATTTACTGTTATGCTTTTCCCCATACAAAACTATACAAGTTAAGTGTCTTATGTATTATATAGTCTTTGGTACAGTCTGTGTATGAATACAAGTCAAATAGTACAATTTTATACAAATTCACCAATTCATTTAAAAAAAAAAATTGCTTTCATATGAATAATGAATGGGCTCTGTGACTTTAAGCAAAAGTATTATTGATGACGAGGACTTACCTTTGTCAGTCGGAGATCTTTGCTGTTGTGTGTGACGTTTGATGAAGGGATTGAAGCCAAAATGCGACCAGACCAATACACCTGAAATAACACAACACTGGATTAACATTCATATAGTTCTTCTTCAGTCAACATTAAGTCAAATAACAATCAATTTTCTCATCTTGATATGCCCAATAGCTTCATTTTTGTTATTCATGTTTCATAAATCATAATATCTCACCCTGATTAGGATAGCAAGGTATGAGGCGATGATAATGAGAGTAGGAACTCCAAAGCAAAGGGACAGGATCAGGAATATATAGACTCTATCAGTAAGTGATGACTTCATCCTCCACCTGTGGTCACAGGAAAGATGCATGAAGTCACACAGACATTTATTTCTGGGTTGTGGTTATGGTCTGCTTATTTGTGGGTGAAATAATATTTTTACCCACGGTTCACTTAAAAATGAACATGAGTTCTCATCCCTTGAGAATGCACTCTTAAAACTCCCACACACCATTGGGGAATAGGTTTGCAACCCCTTTACAGTGTTACTAATGGCTGTGGTTGATTACCAGTTTATGGTGCAGCTGGTTCCAAATGGTTCGGGGCCATAACTACCAAAACCAAAGATGGGAAGTGAGGCCCAGAACAATGTATAGATCCAAACCAGAGCGACAGACAGAGAGGCATGTTTTCTTTCAACCCACTGACCTGAGACAAAAAGAAATTGATGAACAAGTTTGATGGCTTCATACTAGCTGCTACAAAAAAGACTGAAATATACAGGTCTGATGTTTTGTTAGCTGTGTTAAAGGCACAGTGTACATATTTTAGCCACTATAGTGCTAATTCACACTGTAGGCTGTATCCCTCATTTACAATGTATCAGTCCACTAATATAGTCCACATAAAGGAGTGAATAAAGATGAGTTTGTTTGTACTTTGCTGACTGATAAATCCCAGCAGTACAAGATTAAACTTTCAGCTTCTTCGTCAGACCCTAGTTAGGCTATTTAATACTAAGCTAGCTGCCTAGAAATATTTAGATTTTTTCATGTCTACAAATAATAATAAAAATTAAATAATAATTCTGTGCGGATGCCATCTTGTTGTCAGATGGAGAAATTAATCTGACGTGCACTCAATTGAAGTGCATTGTGGGATTGATTGAGTACAATTCAGAATGTCCACTATGTATTTGAACACAACTACAAATAGCTGCTCCATCAAATAGTGCACTATTTAAGGGTGCAATTTTGGAAACAGCTGTAGTTTGATGACTGTTTGTGTAATGGAAGTCTTCTTCATTACATTCAAAGCTTATTATATTGGTAGTATGAAGCAGAGTAAGGCTGAAAGCCATGAAAGTGAAATGAGATTGCTGAAGCAATTGCTGATGAGTGACAAGCGCTGCAGGGTATGAAAGCAACAAATCGTTTATTATGCCACAGTCAATTGCTTTCAAATCTTCTGGTTGTGATCATATGAGAAAGAAGCAGTGCTGTTTTATCATAATAATACTGTATATTCTGTGTTATAATGCTGTTCTATGCAGTCTAATAAAATGCACAACATATCACATAAAAACCAAACTGGAAACTGAGGTTGTATGACATCACTAGCATGGTGACACATGACATAGTCTAGGTCACTAGTTAAAATATCTTTTTTGAATATTCCTCAAAACATTTGAAATATCATGAGTATATAAGTCAGCAAAATATATAACACTTTTCTGTTCAGCCTTACAAATCTGTGTAACGTTTCACCAGTAAATCCATTTGCATATGATTATATATAAGGAGTCAGTGTACTTATAGCAAGTGTATTACAATACATTTTGCAAACCAACTAGAGTAACATAGTTTTCTCAACATGCACTATTTTTTTCTTTGCCTGAGAAGATTTTGGAGTGGAAAAATAAAGCGTTAAAATGTAATTAACCTAATCCAAGATAAAGGTTTGTATTTACATAATATATACACATGAACTTTGATCTTATAAAATATAATTATGCAAATATTTATATACACAAACATATGCATAGTATGCACAAATATATTTTGTAAAAATAAACATTTACTTTGGATGAGTTTAATCAGGATTAATCATTTGACTATTAATTTTTTAAATTTTACTTAAATGTAAATAACAGGTTATAGCTTTATTAAAAACGATCTTAACATCTGGCCACAACAATCTAGTAAAGATTAATTTATAAATTCAATAGCTTTCACTTTGTAGATGTAAATGCATTTAACATAATCTTTCATATGCTGTTTTTTCTAATATACTTTTTTAGTAACCTAGAATTGTAACTCTCAAAAATGTGCATAAATCAAAACATAATGTATAGATAAAAGTCAAAACATAAAATTATACTACAAACAATAAAAAGGATGATTACCATATCGAAAGCTGCAGATCTTAAAGCAGCGGTCAAGGGATATGAGGCAGGTGGTGATGAGAGATCCAATCCCGAAAACAAAGCCTTGAACCCCATACCATATACATCCTGTTTCACCAAAAATCCATGCATGGGACAGACTGAGAAACAAATAGGAGAAAAGAAAGTTTATAGCAGCAGCAAAATCCTGAGCTCAGCAAAATTTAAAATATCCTCAAAGGGGGGGGGGGGATGGGGGGGGAGGGGGGGTTAGGTGGAGGAAAAGGAAGAGCAGGGAGGGTGTAGGGTTGTTGTGGTGGGGTGTCTTTCTCTATGCCGCTCCTAACAAGATGCTGCCCTGGGCAATCGCACATATTGCCCATGCCTAAATCAGCCACTGGTCATGGGAGATGTTCAACTTCACTTTCATGTTCATCAAACCACTCTGTCACCAGTGCTGTGTGTTGGTGCATTATCATCCTAATACACAGCACCGCCTTCAGGATACAATATTTAAACCATTGGGAGCACTTGACAGTTTTGTGCCTAACACAAGTATTTGGCCATCAGTGATCCACCCCCATGCAACACTGGTCTTCTTTGGGGCTTCCCCACACCCTAGCTCTATCAGATGTGGGAAAGACAGTGAAGGTGGACTCATCAGAGAATAAGACATATTTCTCATTGTCCACAGCCTAAGATTTTCACTAGAGGCACCGTTGAAACCCATGTTTGGCAATGGCATGAGTGACCAAAGGATTGACTAAAGCAGTCTGGCCATGTATATTGACCCTGTGGAGCTCCCGACAAACAGTTTTGATGAAAACAGGAGAGTTGAGATGCACTTTTCCTTCTGCCGTGAGTTGAGCTGCTGTGTTTTTTGTTTTTATTATATATATATATATTTTATATAGATTATATATATATATAGATTAGGTCCTGGACATGCCTTTCAGGCAGCTTCCACTTGCGTCCAGTTACTCCTGCCGGATGTGTCCATCCTTCATGGTGGTATGCTGACATTACCCTGGATACTGTGGCTCATGAATCATCACAAAGATTTGCTGTCTTGGTCACAGATGCGACAGCGAGAAACTCACAAAAAATTTGACCTCTTTTGAACTCTGGTATATCACCCATAGTTGCATTGCAATATTTTAAGTAAAACTAAGCTAATGAAACCTTCACACACTGCTCAAATTTAGTCATGAAACCTCCAACATTAAATTGGCCAGTTTCATTGTGCTCTCTCTCTCTCTCTCTCTCTCTCTCTCTCAATTCATTTCAATTCAATTCAATTCAATAGTTGCTTTATTGGCATGACAATTATTACAAATGTATTGCCAAAGCAGTTATAAAGTTTACAAAAATAAAAGAACATGCATATGTAATAAAAAAACCACAGTAAATAGTAGAAAAAAACAAAATTAAAGACATACATATATTATTATCCAATATATCATATTATTATTCAATATATGATATTATTATTCAGTATATAATATTATTTAATAAGTCATATCATTCATATATATCATAATATTATTCAATATATTATAAATAATTCATATATATCATATTATTCATTCATATCAATAAAAATAATAATAGATCAGAAAACACTGTACATTTAACAATCAACATTGTAGAATAAAACAGTATTAAAAAATATAAAACAGTAATAATCAGGATATTTACAATGATTCAATTATAATCATTTAGATGTGTGTGTGTGTGTATGTGTGTGTGTGTGCGTGTGTGTGTGTGCGTGCATGTGTGTGTGTGTTTGTGTGTCTGCAAGCGCATAACTGATGTTTTTATTGGTCTCCTCTCTCTTTTTGTGACAGGCATTAATGTATTGTGCTGCTAGAAGGATACAGTCAGTTTTTCCCCCAGTAAATATTGAAGCTGTGTTTTATTGTCTAGCTCAGTGAATTGTGGGTAAATGCTTAGTAGTTTGGGATAGAATGTTTCTCGGATGTGCTCATAGTTTGTGCGGCGGGTGAGGAAGTGTTCCTCTGTCTCCACCTCTGCCTGGGCACAGTGTGGGCAGATGCGGCTCTCTCTGTGTTGCCAGTTCTGTCTGTATCGGCCCGTCTCTACAGTCAGACTGTGAGCACTCAGTCTGTATTTGGTCATTGTTGTTCTTAATTTACTGTCCTTTACTGCACTCAGATATGCTGCTGTGGTATAATCTCTGTTTAGGTCTAAATAGCACTGAAGGTTACTCTGTTTTCTTGCTGCTTCTCTCCAGTAAATCAGATACTCTTCTTTTCGTGCGTTTATCATTTGATTGGGCTTAATTCTGTGGATGAGCATATCCGTGTCCTGATGCTGTCTGCTGTTAGTCATATTCGTTGTGTTGGATTGTGTTTGGAGCTTTAGGACCATCTGAATCAAGGGGCTTTTTTCAATGTCCATTTCTTGGTTTTTGAGGGCTTTAAAATGATAAGAGTTGGGGTCACTCATTTTAATGTGTTTCCAAAATTTGACGGCTCGTTTTTCAATGCGCATGAGTAGAGGATCCTGGCCTAATTCTGCCCTGCATGCATTGTTGGGTGTGTTCCTCTGTACCCTGAGGATGCTCCTACAAAACTCTGCATGTAGGCTTTCAACTGGATTCTTATCCCACTTATCAAACTCGTGACTGAGGAGAGGACCCCACACTTCACTCCCGTATAGCACTTTTGGGTCAATCACTGACTAGAAAATTTTGAGCCAGATTCGAACTGGGATTTCTATTTGTGTTGATTTTTTTAATGGCGTAAAAGGCCCTTCTCGCTTTCTCTTTCAGTTCATTCACAGCCAGATTTAGTTTTCCATTAGCACTTATTTTCAACCCAAAGTATGTGTAGCTTGTGGCAGGTTCAACTTTTGTCATACCAAGGGTGAAACTATGTTTCTTTCCCTGACCTCTGGAATATTAGGGTTTTGGTTTTCTTTGGGTTAATGGTCAGGGCCCAGGTCTGACAGAAGCTGTGCAGGATATCCAGCTGCTGCTGTAGACCCTCTTGTGTTGGCGACAGCAGCACCAGATCATCTGCAAACAGCAGGAACTTTACACTGGAGTCGTATAGTGTGAGACCCGGCGTATCTGCTTGCTCTAGTAACATTGCCAATTGATTGATGTAAATATTATGATGTAAATCTCTCTCTCTCTCTCTCTCTCTCTCTCTCTCTCTCTCTCTCTCTCTGTATATATATACAACCCAGCAGCTGCAAGACATCATTACAGTATCTTTTTCATTAATATATATTTACTTAATCTAATGATTTTACAGACTTCAGAATAGAGAGCTCTTATATACGTGCAATGTACTCTATTGGATGTTCTCTGCTCGGTAAGTGTTAACGTGCAGTGGTGGTACCTCGAGATGATGATACATGGCGCCCCTAGCAGGCTGTAGCCGAAATCACACACAGCCAGATTAATGGTCATCAACTCATGCGCTCGGAGCTTCTTTCTCCTCTGACCATAAACCAACAACACTAACCCATTTCCAATTACTGACACCACACCTGAGAGAAAAAAAAACAGATTACTTTGTCAAGTGAGATTATATATTAATCATTAATAATAATAAATATTTGATAAAATAATTGAAACAGATAACTGACCTGTGATGATGAGGAATATGGCAATGCTGAGGTCAGCGGATGGAGATAGCTGTGAATGGAAGGCATGAGGGATGGATGATGGGACCGAGACAGACCCCATCCATGAGCCATTCACTCTCTTAGACATTAACTACTGACAGAGACACACGCAAAGGAAAAGAGAGAGAAAGACATAGTATTTATTACATTGTGCTGCTGTGCCAAATGAACTGATGTTGAAAACCACTCAACAAAATGCTGGAGTTTAATGAATATTTTCCATGAGCTGGTGATTTGCAAAGACGTCATATTGTGATGAGTTTACTTGTTGAGACACATGACTAGTTAAGAGTGAGAATTGATAGAAATGTTATTAATCCGATAGACACTGTAACAGTTTGTTTCTTTCTTCATGAGTCAAAGGCTAACTGACTCTCTAAATACCTGGATCACCTATGGCTTTGATCATGGTATATAAAACATCTGTGTAAAACTCACCCCTCACAAATCTATCTTTTAAAGTCATATTTTTAAATAGGAAGCTATACTATATTTGTGCATATACATTAGATTAGTCATTACTGAAGCCAAATCTGGAGCTTGTTTAACTAAAATGACTTACGATAATGGTCCAAGAACTAGAACACCCAAATTAAAAAGTTATAGAAAAACATAAAATTGAAAAAAAAAATTGCAAAAAGACAAAAAAAAAAAATCGAAACAGTAAGTTAAAATTTTGTAGGTTGTAATCTATTCTGCAATATTTTGCTTGAATTTATTTGTATTATCTTTAAATTTCTAAATATGTTTGGTGACTAAAATATTACTTTAATAAATATATCTGTTTAATAAATCTGTTTTGTGTAAATGTACCAAAATACATTGCCTATATTCATTGAGAAATGGATAAAAATATTAATTTTCAAGATGGGGTGAACTCAATTATACTGAGCACTGTATGTGAAATATCTGGTTTTGTGTTCAACAGAAGAAACAATCTGCAAGCGTTTCAAACCACTTAAGTGGTGAGGATTAAAATACATTTTAAAAATAATTAAGGTAAAGATTCCCAGAGTGTACTAACTGGTTAGTCATAGCCAGAGGTGGACTTAAACAGTAAACAAGGTAAGCGGTTGCTTAGGGCCCCAGGGAATTAAGGGGCCCCAAGCAATGCCAAGAAGCCTAATTTAATCATATAGCTCTTTTATAAATGTTCCATCAAACGTTGAAAAATATGTCTAAGGTTTTAACGATATTACTTCCTTTCAAAACCGGGGGCCACTTAAATATATTTTTAACATGCAGTTTATTTACAAAAAACAAAACAGAACAAAAAACTAATCTACAAAGAAAAAAATCTATATAGAGAATATATATAGAGAGGGAAAATATATATAGAGTTTTAACGCTTGGGCTCCATACCTGAAATTGCTTAGGGCCCCCAAATCACTAAGTCCACCCTTGGTCATAGCAACTGCTGTTAATGCAATCAGTGCATCAGCACATCAGCACATCACTACAACTCAACAGATTTTGACATATAGTCACTCCAGTGTTCAACATGCTTATGCAATCTTTATGCAAGTTTTGCATTCATTTTTGGCTGATATATCATATTGGCAAGAGGAGACTCAAACCACTCTGGAAAGTCAGAAGCACATCCTAAAGATTTTCAATAGGGCTCTGTGGAGGCCAAATCATGCAGCAATGATTCTGCTTGCTCCTGAACAATTTCCACTGTTTTGGCCCAATAACATCATTATCATCATTGTCAACATTTGCATCATAACATAGAATATCAGACCCATAGCCAGGGGGTGGGGGGTTCCAGTGGTTCAAAAGACCCACCCCTCACTGACAAAGCTCCCGAATTTGGCCCACATATAAACTCATTAGTATTATTCTTATGCCACTATACTTGAGATAATAACCCATCAAAAAAAAAAAGGCTTTAAGACCAGGCGATATACTCAGTTGTCTGAGTGATTTAAGCTAACCAGTTTTAACCATTGTTAACAATTGTTTTTTAGTCCAACATCCAGCTGTGCAAGAAACCATACAATCTGACATAAGCGAGGTCATCTTTCACTACTGACCTACTGTATTGTTGGTTAATAGAGAAAACATTTTACAATTAACTTTTATTCTAAATCTTGAACTTTATTCTTGAAACAAAAATTGACCAATAAAATGTTATTAAGCACCACGAGCGGCCCATATTAAAATGGATTTGAAAACTAATTTGGCTATTGTTGTTATCCATGAATTGAAATTATCCTCTACAATATTATTATTATTATTATTATTATTATTATTATTATTATTATTATTATTATTGTTGTTGTTGTTGTTATTGTTCAAATATTATCCAAATTCTGACTAAGGAAAGTTAAATGTGCTGGCCAGTTTGTTATTTGCCAAATAAATGACAATAGGCTACAGTTTTTAATTTAATTTTTAATTTAACAGATTCCTATTTTCTTTGTAATGATATATGTGATAAATTTGTATGTTAAACATAAGTATTTATTTATATTTATTTATTTTAAATCTTTAGGAAATATTTTTGGTACATTAAAAAAATGTTGTTTTGAAACTAATCCAGCTAAAAATAATATTTAAAATGTCGCTAAAATGCAGGATTTAAATTTCATAATTAAATAGAAAATGAGTTGAATAACTGCAAAAAGGTCCGCTTTTTTATTTTAAAGCTAGTCACATTTTATTTACATTAAAGTTAAAAGAATTGTTATAAAGATATAGCATGCCAGAAAAACTATCCCTTTAATAATGATCCAACCATTTAAAAAAGACCCCTCGCTAATCCATACAGTGACTGCAGCAATTTGTCTAGGCTGGACCATACCTTTAGTTTACATTTGAACTTAAATATGCATTTATTCACGCTTAGCTCACTTTATACAGCATTGAAATTAAATAATAAATTACTCAAACTATAACTGAATATAAACAGATAAATAAAAGCTGATAATATTTTATTTATTCTTAAAATTAACTATTGCAATATCCAAAGTTAATGTATACTGTTATGTATGGAATTTAATGTACTGCTTATTGTAAAGTGTTTCCAAAACATTCTCATATAGGGAAGACATATTTTAAATAGGAAACAAATCACATAAAAACGTAATTAAAGTATGAATAAGCTTGTTGTGCCCACCATAATACATCTTTAAATTAGTGTCACATTAATTATGGTTACTTACAGAGGCAAATCTAATTACGGAAAAGGGGAAAGTTTTTACTCACCTTCCTTTTGGTCAGTCGAGTTCTTGTGTTTACTCTCCGTCTTTTTCAGTCTGCTGCTTTCAGTTAATCTCAAAGAAAAAATGCCTGCATTTCAGACGTAAGCCTCTTTTGTTCCTGTTGCTCTCTGTTTATACGGCAGGAGTGAATCAATTTTGCTGTGGTCACTCTGGCAATGGACCATCAGGATTCATGCACAGCACCTCCCTCTTTATGCACACCTCTACCTGTCTCTCATTCCTCTTTTGCACTTCATAACTCTTTGCCTTTGTGAGTAGAGGACATTGTGGAAGATACATTTTTAGGAGAGCCACAAATGAGGTTTTAGTCGGATGAATAAACATCATATTGGATGGAGCACTTGGGGCTGTAAGATTAATAAAGCACAGTGACATAATCTGTGCATCTGGGTGAGAGTGAGAGGGAGAGTGAGAGAGAGATTCATATGGAAGTGTAAATGTGCAAATATAATGGTCACCCGAACTAAGCAACTAAAGTCACTTAATCCTTTGTCTATCCTCATCCTTATCAACAGAATTGGACAGCTTTAAAAACACACATAGTTAATGCAAAAGGACGAGGCACAAATCCCACAATCCTAGAACGTCTCGTTAAAAATAGAATCATATGAAAGTACATCTGGTGCAGTAATTTTGTTATGATTGTTTGGATCTTCGCATTGTCAACAACTATCCAGATTATTATTTTTTTTTTTTGAAAACGTAAACTACAAAATAAACAATGCTCTCTTAAGTGAAGTCTGTATTTTCCCTAAAGCACCTCATGCTCATCATTGGTGCCTTGCTAATGCAATGCATTAATGCTGAAATGTCCATTGGACCTTTGACTTTGACATCAATAACATTGATAGACATATTTTTATGAAGGTCCATCAGGTGCAATAATGGCATGTCTATGTCAGGACACATTATTCATGCAGTACTAACTCCGATTTATAAATGGAGCAAGTATTGAACTAAAGTGTGTGTCAGCGAGCAAAAGAGAATGCAACAGAGATGAGTGCATGAGAGCAGTTTAAAAAGAAAACAGTTTAAAAAGGGAAATTCAAGATTAGACTCATTCATTTTCTTTTCGGCTTAGTCCCTTTATTAATCTGGGGTCTCCACAGCAGAATGAACCGCCAACTTATCCGGCATTTGTTTTACGCAGCGGATGCCCTTCCAGCCACAACCCATCTCTGGGAAACACATCCATACATTCTCATTCACACACATACACTATGGACAATTTAGCTTACCCAATTCACCTGTACCGCATGTCTTTGGACTGTGGGGGAAACCGGAGCACCCGGAGGAAACCCACGCAACCACGGGGAGAACATGCAAACTCCACACAGAAATGCCAACTGGCCCAGCCGGGGATCGAACCAGCGACCTTCTTGCTGTGAGGCGAACGTGCTACCCACTAGGCCACCCTCAAGATTAGACTAATTTATAATAATTTAAAGCACACCAAGACTAGTCTTTTTTGTTTGTTTGTTTGTTATTCTCCTGAACATTTTAGCATGCAATTAAAAAAAATTAATAAATAAAATGTCAGAGAACTTTTCAAACTTAATCTGATAAGGTTAAAGGTTTTAAATCACTTAAACATGAGTAAATCACAATTTCAATTCTTGGGTAAACTTATTCTTTAACAAAGAGCTAGTTCATCTTTCGCCTCAGTAGTTCAGCTTAATGAACTCCATTTAAAGGATACTTCTTACACACACACAAAAAAGGTGACACTTTACAAGAGCAGCACATGAATAGCAATGTACTAACTATTGGAACAGCCATAGCCTATGGTTAGGTTTGGACACAATTAAAAGGTCCCAGCATAGGCAGGGACTTTAGGTGGTGGCAGTAAATAACCAGGACTCTCAATACCATGGCTTTAGCAATGCACAGATCCCCAACTGCTTCCTAGGCACTGAAGGAGTGGCTGTCCACTGCTCCTGGAGTGTGTGCACACATTTGAGTGAGTTAAAGACAGAGCACATGTTATGACTTACTGATTTAATACTCACTGTTTTTACTGAAACCATTATTTGGAGTTTTTTTTTTTCAAGATGGCACACAAGTGTAAATAATAACTACTTATATCACTTAATTTGTTAACTAATGCATTAACATTTTAGTTCATAAAATTTAGAGAATTTAGTTTAGTTTAGAGAATATTTAAAAGCACAACTTGACCAACATGAACTCTTGACTAGTTAGTGTAATTGTTAAACTTTACTCGGAGAGGCACATTAACATAACTACCTAAAACTTAATTTAAAAAAAAATAATAATAATAAATAAATATTGATTCACAAGTCAAAATGTATAAGGTTTGGATGTTAATTTATATAAAAAAATAAAAATAAAAAAAAACCTCCAGTACGAGTATTAAATCAATACTGCAAAGTTTAGCTCCAACTTGCCCTGACACCTTTAATAAAAAGCTTTTAGCAAGGTTGATTAGTTGGTCCAATGTGTTTAATTGGAGTTGGTCAAACTCTGCAGGACAGCAGCCCTCCAGGATCAAGTGTGGCCATGAAAGTGGAGTTAAGTAACTATACTTTTAATTTCCACATACCATACTTGTAACGTCATTGTTAAAGGGAGGGAAAAGAGAAAATAGTCACAGAACAAGGAAGGTATTGAAATATGAACAGAAGTTGCTCTCCATTTCTCACAAACAGAGGACTTTATTCCATCACAAGTTGTTAACAGACAGAAAAGCCTTTGAAGTCAACATCTATTTTTAACCTCACACACGAAACAGAACAGAGTATATAAAAATAATATTGGTCTTCAATTTAAGCATGTAATTTCCTTCCAGGCATGTGGTGCAAACATCCAACCAGATGGGAGAATGGTGGGTCGCGTATCAAAAAAAAAAAACCCCAGCAAAGGTCACATCTACTCCTTGGAGGACATGTGTGCCATCAGGTCACATACACGGTTGCTGTAACCAAACTCATTGTCATACCTATAGGAAGAAAGCGTTGCATTTTAAAAATCTACATAAGAGCAAAGGGTTTTAATACAAACGAACAGATTGGAATCAAAAGATTTAAAGTTGTAATTAAAGGAAAATTCACATGTTACTTATATCAGATGTGGCAATCTTTCAAAAGATTGCAGAAGGGTGGGGGGAGAATAGTAAAAGCAGTATCTTACCATGTGACCAGCTTGACAAAGTGGTCATTGAGGGCAATACCAGCACCAGCGTCAAAGATGGATGAACGGCAATCCCCGTTGAAGTCAGTGGACACCACCTGGAACCAGGAGGGGGAGAATAAACTACACTAGAACTCAAAGCCACAGGTCACAAAAACAAACTCATACCTGGTGCTCTGTGTATCCCAGAATTCCTTTCATGGGCCCATCAGCTGCAGCCTTGACCACTTTCTTGATCTCATCATACTTGGCCTGTAAAAGAGACCAAGGGTTAAGTGGTTTAATGGTGTTGCAAACACTTAACAGCAAGACTGAATTTAAACTATTTCAGCTGAAGCCACGTGGTTTGGAAACTCACAGGTTTCTCAAGACGGACAGTCAGATCGACAACAGAGACATTGGGGGTGGGGACACGGAAGGCCATTCCAGTAAGCTTGCTGAAATGAACAAATCAATCAGTAGTCAACACCATAGAAAAAAAAATATATACACCCAATCAAAAAAGAAGGTCAAAGAACTTTAAAAGCGTAAAATTTCATAACAGAGGTTTTAGATTAAACTGATGTACTTGTCAAAGATCAAGAAATTAGGGTATACTGACCCATTGAGCTCAGGAATGACTTTGCCCACAGCCTTGGCAGCCCCAGTGGAGGCTGGGATAATGTTCTGACTAGCACCACGGCCATCCCTCCACAGCTTCCCAGAGGGCCCGTCAACAGTCTTCTGTGTGGCTGTGATGGCATGAACTGTGCTCTGAAAGAGAAAGCCAGGACTTTAAGGTTCTTGGAAAGATAATCTGTATAATCTTTACTTTCACATTTATTTGCATTAAAGTATAGAGCTCTAATAAATTGATCACAGCAGGTCTCAAATCACTTTAGGGTCAAAAGGCTTTTAGAGGAGATTGGAAAGGCCATTTAATCTTACCATAAGACCTTCAACGATGACAAAGTTATCATTGATGACCTTGGCCAAGGGAGCCAGGCAGTTGGTGGTGCAGGACGCATTGCTGGGAGAGTAGTAAAACATTAATTAAAAAAAAATAATAATATTATTTTTATATATATATATATATATATATATATATATATATATATATATATATTCTTCTAAGAGCTTTGGGTATACAGTACATGTTAATATTTGAGCTTTGTTTTTATAAAATAATGCTCTATAAAATTTACAAACATTAAGCAAATAAGCACACATTTACCTTACAACTGTGAGGGAGTTGTCATATTTCTCATGGTTGACACCCATAACAAACATGGGGGCATCTGCACTTGGGGCAGAGATGATGACTCTCTTTGCACCACCCTTAATGTGAGCCTACCAGAAGAGTGTAAAAGTTCAGTCAGAGGATAGCACAGTAGCTTTTATTGCAGGCAGCTTATGTAACATCTATGACTACGTACAGAAGCCTTCTCAATTGTGGTGAAGACACCAGTAGACTCCACAACGTAAGTAGCACCTGCATCACCCCATTTAATGTTGGCTGGGTCCCTCCTGTTTAGGCAGAGATCATGAGCACATCCTAATGCTTGCACTGAACAACATGTATTATTTGCAGGAACCGCACTCACTCGCTATAGACAGTGATAGCATGACCATCAATGACCAGCTTGCCTCCCTCTGCCTTAACCTCACCCTTGTACTTTCCATGGGTGGAGTCATACTGGAACATGTAAACCTATGAAGAAATCACTGTAAATATTCAAAATAAAATTTCAAAACGCAAGTTAAAAGTAAAATATTAAAATTAAAAATAGGAACATGCCATGTAATCAAGGTCGATGAATGGGTCATTGATGGCCACAATCTCTACTTTCTTGGTCAAGAAAGCAGCACGGGTCACCAGACGACCAATGCGACCAAATCTGAGAACATAAAACATGTATATACACACACTTGCCACAACAGTATTGCCAGAATCTTAAACGCTACAAAAAAAAAAGGGTAATGCTTTTATATATTAAAAAAAAAAAAAAAACAAAAAAAAAAAAACACACAACTCGTCCACTAGATGGCAGACAAACCTCATTTATGAATATGCAACACAAGTCAACAGTGCCCTCATGACCCCTGTGATAGCACCCCCACACTCCATTTGACCCAGTCCCAAACAAAAACATATACACTATTAGGACTTTGTCAACTGTGTGCTACAGACAATTAAAGCTCTTATAGAATGGTATTTTGGACAAATAGATCTGAAACAAAATCATTTGCCAGAGCTTCATAAAAAGGCATGTCCTCCAGGCAAGGACACAAATTCTTTAGGCCACCAGCTGTCATTGTGAGCTATTTTGGTACATCTAACAGCACCACACAAAATACAGAGGAAGACTGCCACTATAAAAGATACAGAACTCCTTTTAAAATTGCACACAGCTGCACATTCAATCAATAGGCCAAAGGAACCAACCTATTGATACTGTGATAATCACAGTGCATACCACCATGCACTGATAAGATAGTGGTACACTCTAAACATTTCCATAGTATGTAAAGACACAAACAGGCAAAAAGTAAAAATTCCATTGCTCTTAGCAAAATTTGGATTGCCCATTTGACCAGTGAAATTAGGGTTTAAATTATTAAAATTAGTTTCATTGTAATGCACTTCAGAAATTTAATATAATAATAATTATTAAATTTAGTTCGCGTTCTAGACTCTAAAGTTATTGTATGTAAAATGAAAAGGCTACTCATGGGTGCAGCTTCACGAGGTCAAAACCTTTTGAATGCCTAAAAGGCAGACTTAATCTTAAGGTTGATATTCCAGTCACAAAAGACTTTCGTTTGATGCAGATCAGGGAACGTAAACCTCATAGGACAGTGGACCCTGCCCTGGATGAGCACAAGTTTCAGGTTCTTGTACGCACACTAACGATGCGCATACGTCCTGTACTGATCTCTGCAGGATCATATTTCCGGTTGCATAACCCAATAAGCTCTGAAAAGGTCATAGCTGGTGCTGGGGGTCTTCCAATGCAGAACAAGACCAGCTAGCTTGGAGTTTTGAACCCAGTGTGCTGTACAACACGGTGCAAGTAAAATGCAGACTCGAAGCAAACTTTGACCCTGGAGTAAAATTCAAGGCAAAGAAGCCAAGTACACTAAGATAAAACGTGCCATTATTTGACGTCACAATGTACACAGCGATGGCACAATACCAATAAAGCGGTTTGACTAGCTGGCCCGGTGACACCCCCTCTCCCCTCTAATCATTTATTAGAATTAGAAGTCCGAAAGTTATTACAACTTCAAAAAAAAAAAAAAAAAAAAAAAAAAAAAAAAAAAAAAAAAAAAAAAGACACTAACAAGTTATTTAAATAAAAGTTCTGTCCAAAGAAGAAAAAAAAATAATAATAATAATTCCAAGCAACCTAATGTACATAAAATTTATTTAGATTTCATATTTGAATTTTTACGAGTACTTACCCGTTGATACCAACTTTAACCATTATGCCTGATTTGGTCGTGTCCTCTGGAAAAACAACAATATAAAAGTGCAATTAATTTCATTATACACTCTAAAAAAAAAGGTTCTTCAGTGGTTCTTTGCGATATTTGAGGTGCTATTTAGCACTTTTACTGTGTAAAGAACCTTTAAAGCACCATACAGGTTCTTCAATGGTTCTTCAGTGGTTCTTTAAGGTGGTCAGGGTGCTATATAGCACTTTTACTGTGTAAAGAACATTTAAAGCACCATAAAGGTTTTTCAGTGGTTCTTTGGGGTGTTTAAAGTGCTATATAGCACCACTATTACTGGTAAGCACTTGTTCTTATAGCTAATTCTCATAACTTTTATGCCGGTGTTATTTGCGGAAAGGGTAAAGTAACATAATGAGCACCTTAAAATATAGGTGCTATATAGCACCATTTGACAAAAGTACTATATAGCACCTATTTTTTTAAGGTGCTGTATAGCACCAAAAAAGGTTCCCCCCTCGTTACGACCAAAGAACCAGTTTTGGTGCTATTTAGCACCTTTTTTTTTTAGAGTGTATGCGTCTGTCATTATGGGAACAAAGTACAGATTGTGAAACTGCAACGCCTCTATCTACAGATAGAGAGTGAACAAGAAGTTCATACACAAATTTGTAGTTCACTGCAGCCTATTGTATTCAAACTCAGGCTCAAGCATTTCTCAATGAGTCAGGAAAACGTAAGCTATAAGTTGTAAAGAGCATGCACTCTCGGCAACAGATGCAAAAACGTCGCACATCATTACAAACTTATATTTAGTAAATATTTAGATTATAACATTTACAGTGATTTCAAAAGCGACCATCAGCTAGATAATTTAAGACTAAAAAGTTGATGTATTTGAAACACCAAAAAAGTCAATTTTACCGTTTGTGAGAAACCTCTGTCCTTCCTGACACTTGGTGTGAGTAGACTGCTTACAAGCACGAGGTTAATTTATATCTGGTGCGATAGCATTAACCACGCCCCCTTGGACTTTAGGCTATAAGTGCCACGCCCCCTTAGAATGTCAAGGTCGTATTGGGGTACAGTTGAATGAAACGACTACATCTACTGAATAATAATAATAATAACAATAATAGTAATAATAATAATAATAATGATGATGATGATGATGAATGTAACCAAACTTTGCTTGTAGGATTAAACATATTAGTGAGATATTCAGAGTTTTCCTTTGTCCTATTTAGAAAGATGCAATGACTATGATCGAGCATTATGCTTTCTTAAATGGCCATGATTCTGTCAGCATTTCAATAATATGTAGTGCTTTATTTGAAATGAATGGTTTGCAGGTTTATTTATAAGAAAATCAGTCAGATGGAATCATAACCCTTTGCAATTTGTACACTGATTAAAATTAATAAATAATTTAATAAATCAAACAAAAAATGTGAGTGTTAATTATATAAGAAAAATATTTTTTTGAGATGGTCTGTCCACTCTGACCTTATAACAGTAACTAGCCCAGACCATGCATAAGAAGCAGGAGATCAAATCGCCCTCATCGTGAGTGTGTGACATTTACAGGAAAGACCATGACCCTTCCCTTTTACCCAGGCATTCCTGCATCCCAGAATCCTTTGCATCAGTTGGAAATCCAATGCCTTTGTACCTATACAGATTTTCTAACTGAACATTCACATTTGCATCTCTGTGCATCAAGTAAACACATGCAAAACCAGTGGTGGAAGCATAATATTATCAAAAGTGACAGAGAGTTCAGAGAGTGACAGGCTACGTTAATGGCTCTATGAATGTGATTAATTGCGCTACAAATTTGCATATTGACTTTATAGTTTGATGAATTTGCATATTGAGATTTGACTAATCACATTATAATCTTTCTGCTGTCCATCATTCATGTTGGTTTTAATTATGTTTAATGTTGCTAACTTTTATCTCTTGTCTGTAATTAATCACAGGTTTGTACTAGTAATTAACAAATAAATAATTAGGTCTTACACAGAAGACAAACTGAAAAAAGATCCATGCATTACAGAATAGCTGCCATAGGGCACTCCGTACTATGCTAAAGTGCATAGTAGTTCTGCACTTTTGTTGCAAGACATGATTTGTTACAATTCAATCTTTCTTTGGATTTGTTTATTTTTTACTCAATGTTGGTTTGTATCATCTGAGTTTGCACAGCTGACAATTTTTGGTTGTGACTATTGCTGTTGACCCTTGGCCTTTGGGCTTTTTATATTTCCAATGTCACAGAGATGAAGAGACCCCCAAGATGCCACTATATATGAAAGTGCGGCATCACCGTTTTAAATCTGCCAGCCTTTAATCTTCAATAAGATCTTTAGTAAATGTTTGACTGAAGTATGTGCTTCTATTTAAAATGATAGTTTATTTAAATAAATACAATTCTGATCATTTACTCATCCTTCACTTGTTCCAAACCTGAGATTATTTCAAGACATACAGGAGAATAAAGCCGTTGACTTCAATGGTATTTTTTGTTCTTGCTATAGAAATCAATGGCTGTTTTTCCAACATTTTTCAAACATTGTGAAATTAATACACACTTGAATGTGAGCAAATAGTGAGGAAACTTTCATTTTTGACTGAACTATTCATTTAATAAAAATTTAGCAGTCATTGTTTTAATGAAAACTTTGGGGGCACTCAGCAACTGGCCCTCAGAATAGTGTATGTACATCCCTGCTATCTGCTCCCCAGCCACCAGAGAATGTGCTGGGCTCTTGCCAGGGTTAGACTAAAAATACACAAACACTCAAAGGCTGACCCTGCACCCTTTCCACTGTGGCTATCTTGTGCTCTTGTTGAGCGACCCGCACAATCCACTTCACTCTGTGACGACTGACTCACATGACCAGACGAGCTTCTGAATGTAACCCTGATGGACACAAATCGCACGTCTGTCATGTCACATCAAGTTCACTCCAGATAGCTCATGTTCTTCAGGTGGAAATTTAGCCGAGCAGTTTGTTGAACTTTGCTGACAAGTTGCTGACTGTTTAAACTCTGTTCTCCCGTGTGTATCGTGGTGTACGAGCGCTGATTATTGGTTCTGTGTGTGAGGGTGTTATATATTAACTAAAGTGGCATAGCTGCAGAGATCAGAGTCCAGCTATCTTTTTGAAGTGTGGACTGCCAGTCTAGAGTTTTGTGATGTACAGTGCTATCTTGTGGTCAAAATTGCAAAATGCTTTTAAGATTATTGATTTTGATGATTTAATATTTAATGAAACTAATGTGTGGATATGGAAAAATGTATTGGTGTTGAAATTTCAAGTTCAGAGTTTAGAAATGCCTTTTTTCAGGTTCTGAAATATGTATTTTTATCTATTCGTTGATGAAATGCTCTTTACTATCCAAACCTGTGTAAGTGTCTTAGACCTAAATATGTAGAATATTGATCAGGGTTTTGATTTAAACTGTTTACAACGTTTTTAAGGCACTTGTTTGACTTTTTAATTTTTTTTGGTATTTTTTATGTATGGTCTATGGTCCCCATTGGATGTCCAGCGTTCTTAGCTTCCGGTGCCTAGACAGCAGCTCTGCAGGCAGTTTGGCCAGAGGAGAAATGGTCATGCCCAACTGAGCCTAGTTTCTCTCAAGGTTTTTTTCCTTTCACTTTCATCAATGGGTAAAGTTTGTTCCTCGCCAAAGGTTTGCTTGGTTTGGCACTTGTGAAGCTGTGCACTGATGGGTTTATGTTTCAGTGTTTGGACTTTCAGCAGTGAAAATTAAACTACACTGAAATGAACTAAACTGAACATCCACTCTGGAACTGGACTGACACAGTTTCAATCTACAGTGCATCCAGAAAGTATTCATATCGCTTTACTTTTTTTCACCTTTTTTTATGTTACAGCCTTATTTCAAAATGGATTAAATTAATTAATTTGCTTAAAATTCTTCTCACAATACCCCATAAAGACAATGTGAAAAAGATTTTTTTGAAATTGTTGCAAATGTATTAAAAATAAAAAACCTGAAAAACAACATGTACATAAGTATTCAGAGCCTTTGCCGTGAAGCTCTAAATTGAGCTCAGGTACATTCTGTTTCCAGTGATCATTCTTGAGATGTTTCAGCAGCTTAAGTGGAGTTCACCTGTGGTGAATTCAGTTGATTGGACATGATTTGAAAAGGCATACACCTCCCAGGTCCCAGGGTTAAGGACAATGACCCAAATGTCCAGCAGGACAATGACCCAAAGTAGACCACCAAAATATCAATGAAGTGGCTTCACAACAATTCGGTGAATGTCTTTGAGTGGCTCAGCCAGCGCCCAGACCTAAATCCTATTGAACATCTCTGGAGAGATGTGAAAATGGCTGTTCACTGTTGCTTCCCATCCAACCTGATAGAGCTTGAGAGGTACTGCAAAGAGAAATGACAGGTATGCCAAGCTTGTGGCATCATATTCAAAAAGACTTTGGAGAGGCTCAAAAAGAGGCTGTAATTGAGCAAAAGCTGGGAAACATCCACAATAATAATAATAATACATTTTATTTAAAGAGCTTTTCAAGAAATTCAAGGTCACATTACAACATCATTCATTCATTCATTCATTCATTTTCTTGTTGGCTTAGTCCCTTTATTAATCCGGGGTTGCCACAGCGGAATGAACCGCCAACATATGCAGCATTTGTTTTACACAGCGGATGCTCTTCCAGTCACAACCCAGCACTGGGAAACACACATTTTTATTATTATTATTGTTATTTTTTACTTTCACATCAAACTATATATTTTATAAAGGACACATAACAGATATTAAACTAATTTAAGTGAATGTTAGAAATGGACATATGCAGATAATTATTACTTGTAGCTATACATAA
Source organism: Danio albolineatus (assembly GCA_903798035.1). Classification (NCBI taxonomy): domain Eukaryota; kingdom Metazoa; phylum Chordata; class Actinopteri; order Cypriniformes; family Danionidae; genus Danio; species Danio albolineatus. The sequence continues at coordinate 1,009,360 of CAIGQQ010004375.1, read as the reverse complement.
AACACTATTCAATGCAGAAAAATGTATTCCTATAAAATATGTAGTTCAAGTTGAAATGCAACACCTAAACATAGTAAGGATTGTTCAAGCTCTAATCCTAACGCCTACATCAAGGTTTGATAGGCTGATTTAAATGAAAGAAATGAAGGGATACATGCAGTTCTCAAATCATTCAGTGTTTGAGGAAGCTTACAAACTCCTTCTCAGCATTAAAAGAGGATTCTGCTTCAGGAAAATGAAAAGTGGTGCAGTTTAAATACATTTTCAATAATAGTACAAATTAAATCCATTTACAATAACTGTTAATTATGTCCGTGAGCAATTAATGTCCTATAAGATTAAATATCTGGAACAGACACCTCAATAAACCCTGTCTGCCCACGCATCATCACAGAAGAACGTGTGTCAGCCTGTGTGTCCTTCAATGAGAGCTGATTAAGACTGTGAAAATCCTGTCACATTCTTCCATTAGCATATTCGCAGAAAAAAGGGAAGACAAAAATATGTATATATGCTGAAACAGGTGGAACTCCTGGATTTGCAGTGTGTGGGAGAACACATGGGTTGAGAAAATCATAATAAAAACACAGTAAAATACACGCAGAATGCACAAAGAAATATGACATGGGATCACATTTTATTCTTGCTAAAAGTACATGTGAGGAGTATATATTTATGTTCAGTAAATCATGCATTTTGAGACTCGAAACCTTACGAATACTAGTAAACTACTAGCTTAATATCAAAATGAGGGTCATAAATCATCTACATCTCAAGGAACAAGTAAAACACTCTGCTACCTTCATTAGGAAATAAATATGCAACAGTTAAACAACGTCACCTTAAATTCAATGTAAAAATAAGTATATTGAGACACAATTTAATGAATTTGTCCACCTACAACTTTGTACACAATTTTTTTTTACAGGGTCCCAGACTAGACCAGCACAGAGTTTTGTAATCTAAGCAGGACAACAGTCATTTTATATCAATTTCTGAGTTCGTTATTAGCAGCCGAGGCCACTCATTGAGCCGATCCGGTCCAGTTTCAAGCCAAAACAGCCTCGGTTCCACCCCCTCCGCAACCGATCCGGTGGAGCTCGCTTCTGATTGGCCAAAGCTCCCTTTAGGAGCCGGAGCCAGGCGTTCTCACTCTGCACCGGTATGTCAATCCACTTGGGATATTCTGCAACCTTTAGCCCTGAGCTGAAGGTCTGCACGGGCTCTTCTGATTGATCACTTGTGAGGTTTTCAAGATCATCAAGGGTTAAAAGGTCATTGTAGCGCTCAAGGAACTGTTCGATGACCTGCATTGTGAGCACAGGAAAATATGTTACCATCACTTTTTTAATACTTTAAAATACATGTAGAAGCATGGCTGAGGAAGCCCACCTGCATGGCTTTGTCAGGGGTGTGAAGGGGTCGGGTATGGCCCGGCACCGGATTGGCCAAAAGGATAAGAAGCACCACAAACACAGAAGAGCACAGCATAGTGCAAGTGATATTGGCACCAGATACACCACTAATGCGAGGGGATGTGGTCAGATTCAGATGAAAAAATTTAGATAGATATGCTTAAACAGAAATTGGAGAGAGAAGCATGGAAATACAAACACAAGCATTCTGCTGAAAACAATATGCAAAGAGGGCATAGAAACACAAAAACAAAGAAAGAGATTAGTTTGTGTTATGCATCAAACCATTCTGAATCAATTTAGATACACAGGGATTGTAAAATATTTGTTGGAATCCTGGAGCATAGCATTACAGTTTAACAGAAATTGTGTCAATCTCACAACTAAAAACACAAATCCAGGTCACAATGCACGATAACATATATTCATAAGGAAATGTTTTTCTATAATTATTTTTGTTTTACATTATCTTGGCGTTAAAACAGTATTACTTTCAGTATTTGACTAAAAGGAACGTTTAATTTAGTACAAAGACAGCACAACAAATGCTGCTACTATGTTTAAACACCTCAAAATATAAAACATACAAACATCATGGGTTGCATCAACTCAAATATGTTTATTATATGGAATAAACAAACTTTGGGTTAAAGTTTGGATATAAGCAGCTGGGTTTGTCCATGTTTCACAAAAATATAGATGTAAACAACCTATTAAAAGTATTAATTATAATAATTATTAATCATTATAATTATTATTTCACAACTATTTTGATATTTATATTATATTGCAATTTCTTTTTTGCAATGCCATGCATTTTTTTAATAAAAATGTCATTGTAAAATAAATATTTAAAAATATATATTTATTATTTAGATTTTTGTAAAAAAAAAAAAAAAAGTGCCATGGATATGTTATTGTCAGGTTTCATGAGAGTAACTCTTATGCTAAAATTATGAAATTATGTTTAAACAAATATTTCATGTTCATGAATTAATGGAGATTATATTTAAATCAACAAATTGATTGTTAAGTTTTCATGGTGAAATTCTACACCATTTTGCAAAGATTTCTACATGCTTTTAAGAAGATAAAGTTTTGAAATTGTTTTACTCACCAATAAGAGTTCAAATATCTTCTAAAATATCTGACTGAATGCTTTAGTCCTGCTCCATCTCGTGTCTCTCTCCCTCACGCTTCTCAGTTCAGTTTTTGGCAACTGCTAGGAGCATCCCTGTCTTTCTCTCTTCCGTCCTCTGAGTGCAGGAATTAGATTTAATGTGAGTGGTGTTTATATGTCAGTGTGTGTGTTTGCGTGAGCTGAGTGAGTATGTTATTAGTATCTGATGCGTAAAGATGAGGTGTCTATATATGCTTTACCCGTCCCCCCTTCTGCTCATACAACACACACCTCTTTTCCCTCCCTTTTCTCTCTCTCCTTCTCACGGATTCATATACGCAAATGCACCTTATTTTCTCGATGCCTCCGGGATGAAGTCAGAGGTACGGAGGGGGTGTTTGATGTTGTCAGGGTGATCAGGCAGGGGATGCCACCTTCTGCCTGGAATATGACATCATATGCACGCAATTGCAAAAGACATCGTGACACAAATGCAGGGCACCACAAGCAGGTGTTGTCTCTCCCTCTGCCCTGCATTAAATGATCTCATCCTCTCTTTTTTTTCTTTCTCATTTATCCATCCCTTGTCTTCTCACATCCTTCTGTTTGTAAGGTGTGACTTTAGCTGCCAAAAGCACCATGGGCTGGCAGAATATTGTATCTTTTGAGAGTACGCCAACACTTTTTAGTGGACTTAACTCAAGGAGATATATGGAGCTTTTCAGTGTCTGTTTGGACAGGAAAGAGACATTTCTTGTGGTTCTTGTATCATACGATTATGCATAAGAGTCTTAAACTCATGTTTGATGACCGTCATCTGAATTATGTCGCTGGTTATTAAAGTGCGTTTGCAGTAATGGTCGCTTATTTAATATGAAACCTGGATTTTTTTTTGTTTCACCCCATTAATCCTCTTCTGTGGGTCACTGTGAGAAATGTCTTTCTTTTGTTTTTTTCCTCTCTCTGTGAGTGCCATCACAGACTGCCAGTGCCATCTGCTTACTGCTCCCATCGACCTCAAGAACATAATACTAGCCACACACACATACACACACACATTCATATGTAATATCACTATGTCAATAGTGTCACAATATTCTCTTGCATTAATGATTATTTACCATGAATATTTACATATTAGAAGTGTAACTTGCATTTTTTGCAGAATGAAATAGAATAATATTAATATTAATAATAATATAGTATGTCATATATTTCATTTCAGTATTATGATATAAAGTTGAAGCAGTGAATTATTATCACTGCTGAGAAATGACCATTCTTTTTATACATTTCCCAAGTGCTGTTCCATTTAGTTTATTCAAGACATTTTAAAACATAGTAGATTTAATATAATGCATAATATCTTATTTCTTTTATATTTGCCATGATCACAGAGCATAATATTTTACTAGCTATTTTACAAGATACTAGTATTCACTTTGAATGCAATTTAAAGGCTTAAGGTTAATAATACAGGTATGTGGCAAAAAAATAAAAAATTGAGAAAAATGTCAATTTATTTAAATAATTTGTTTTTAAAAAGTTAAACTTGTGCGTTATATTAGCTCACCACACACAAAATTAAATATTTCAAGCCTTCATTTGTTTAAATTTAAATTATTATCATGACAAAGTTCAACATTTTAGGCTCCCAGTGTTTAAATCTAGTCCACTAATTAATGCAAAGCATTGAAATTGTCTCAGTCTGGCCTAGTAGGCTTCAGAATAATGGGATAGATTTCTGACTTGACGGTTGTGCAGAAGACGATCATTTGAACCCTCCATACGTCTCAAAAGGTCATTGCAAAAGAAGATGGATGCTTACAGAGTGCAGTATCTAAGTACATTAATAGTGTTAAGAGGAAAGGAAAATGTGGCTGGAAATGGTGCACAAGTATGAGCACAGCCTTGAGAGCATTGTCAAGCAAGGGTGACTGAGGTTGATGTCAGAGGATCAAGAACCACCACATACAGATGTCTGCATGACATGGGCTACAGCTGTAGAAATCCATGTGTCAAACCACTCCCGAACCAAAAATTATATTAGAAGCGTCTGTGCTGGGCTAAAAAGAAAAAGTACTGGTCTGTTGCCCAGTGGTCCCAAGTCCTCTTTTCAGATGAAAGCAAATTTAGTTTTTTATTTGGAAATTAATATCCTTGAGTCTGGAGGAACAGCAGAGAGACACAAAAGTCAAGCTGCTTAATGTCCAGTGGGAAGTTTCCACAGTCAGTGTTGGTTTGGAGAGCAATGTCATATGCTGGTGTGGGTCCATTGTCTTTAATCAATCCATAATCCATAATTATTCAAATTTAAACAAATGAAGGCTTGAAATATTTTATTTTGTGTGTAGTGAACTAATATAACACACGAGTTTAACTTTTTGAAACATATTATCTAAATAAATTGACTTTCCCTTGATATTCCAATTTTTTAGCAAATACCTGGAGGCAAGTTAGGTCAATTGGGAAAGTCATTGGACAACAGTGGCTTGTTTTGTAGCCAATCAAAACAAACAAACAAACAACAAAAACAAAAAAACATTCGGGCTAATTATTTTTTTTTATTACAGCCAAACTAAAATATATAAGAAAAGAAAAAAAAAAGATTATATGAAACACAGTGGAAAATGTCTTTGCTCTATTAAACACCACTTGGGAAATATTTGAAAAAATAAATAAATAAAACAAACAAACAAACAAACAAAAAACAATAAAACACATATAAATAAATATTGATTTTGATGGCTTCACTCAAAGAATAAAATGTTACAAGTTTCGAGCTTATTTTTTTAATTGTAATGTGACAGTTTTGGTGGCATCATGGTGGTAGCACAACGAGTAGCACGATCACCTCACAGCAAGAAGGTCGCTGGTTCGAGCTTTGGCTGGGTCAGTTGGCATTTCTGTGAGGAGTTTGCATATTCTACCCGTGTTCTCGTGGGTTTCCTCCAGGTGCTCCGGTTTCCCCCACAAGTCCAAAGATATGTGGTATAGGTGAATTGGGTGAGGTAAAATTGTCTGTAGTTGTTTGTGAATGCGAGTGTATGGATGTTTCTCAGTGAAGGGTTGCAGCTGGAAGGGCATCTGCTGCGTGAAACATATGCTGGATAAGTTGGCGGTTTATTCCATTGTGGTGACCCCAGATTTCTAAAGGGACTAAGCCGAAAAGAAAATGAATGAAGGAATGTTAGTTTTAAATTATTGATTAAATGTCAAAGGATATTAGGTTACACAAGGATATTAAAAGTTACACGTGAAAAGTATGTTCAATACAGTATGAATGTGAGCAGTATGAATGGAATTCGGATGTATTACATCTGCCATTTTGTCATGATCACATAACCTACCCATGTCAGTTGCGTCGCTTCACTCCCATTTATGAATTATGGGATAGCACAGCGTGCATGGGATGCACACTTCAGAATCCCGCCAGAAGTAGTAGGTCATCTGGGTACTTCTTGCATACTGATTTTCGAAATTCTATGAATTTGGACATACTACTCGGCTCGCATACTGATTTTAGCGTACTGTATAGTATGGAAGTATGCAGTTTTGGACGCAGCCTATGTCACAGGTGTCAATTCCAGTTCCTGGAGGGCCGCAGCTCTGCACAGTTTAGTTTCAACCCTAATTAAACACATCTGATGGAGCTAATTTAGTCCTTCATGCTTGCGTGAGACCTACAGGTGATGCTGTGGTCACATTAAAGTTTGAGCATGTGAAACTGTCGTACGGCGCTGCGAAAAGGGGTGTAATTAAACAAGAAGATTAGACATTTAAAAAGCAAGCGATCCGTGTCAGTGTAATACATTTCTGTGTAGTTTTGATCTTCGATTGGTCTTACGCAGTCATGTGTTGCGATTTCACAGGTCAGAGTTTACCAAGCTTGAACTTTGCACCACAGCGTTGTCCTTTAGTAATGTATACATGTATATCACTGATATCTTGTGCTACTCACCCATGCCATTGGATTTTTTTTTCATTTTGTCACAGCCAGGCCAGGTTCTCCCCACACTCAGTCACCACAATCAACCCGATCACAGTCACCTGAGTAATAATAAGCTCCACACCTGCATGTCAATCACACTCATCTTTCCAGCGTCATAAAAATCATCACCACTCTGCACTAAGTGTCTGGCCTCATTACAACAATGAAGGACTGCACTTGCCATATAGTCAGTGTCTATAACTCTATTCAAAGTTACTTCCCTCTCTTGTTCCAGTGATCTCCAGCGTCTGTGTCTGTCCTTCCTAGTGTGGTTTCTCCTAGTTCCTCCTCTGGTTGTCGTCAATCCCTGTACCTGAATATTTCCTGGCTCCTCTGATGTCTCCTCCAGTCATCCATCTCTGTCTGGTCAACCCTATCTTCATCCTGCACAGCTGCTTCATTGAGTTCCATTTTTTCCTGCCCTTCTTTACATTAAACTGTTATACTTGTATCACTGATTCCCGTTCCTTCTCATGACACGTGTTGCTCAAGAAAGTCTGGGTGGATGCTTTGGCCTTTGACTATCTAATATGAAACAAAATAATCTAGTGACATCATTGCAAAGAACTGATGTAAAACTTTCTACTGGAGTCACAAAATGTTATATGTTTCATTTATATTGATATAAATGTTATATGTTATATTTCTTGATACAGCAATATTATATTTCTTGATACAGCAGCAAACTGTTTAGTACTGCTTTTTTAGATGTTCTCTTTAAAAGTGCAGTATGTAAATTTGACACCCAGTGGTTGAACTAGGTATGGGACTCCTGGAGAAAACTACGATAATGATCATGTGCTTTATTCAGTGTTAAATGCTAACAATCCGAGTTTGAATTTATTTCATGAGTGAGTGCATATTCTGTGCTTCTGAACGGTTGAATTAAAATTTCTGTCGTGTTTCATCTGGTGGAAACAGTTAAACTGCGTATGTCGTCATGAAGCGTGTTGTTAGGACACACGGTTACAGTGTAACCTAATGTTTACGTTTGTAATATTTATATTATTTGCTAATTTATAACCTTATGTGGAACTGAATCTGTCTCATTTCGGAGTCTGCTACTGTCCACCGGAGGTCGCATGTCGGTCACGGACGCATGCTTTCACAGCCTTTCTGAGTAAATGAATGAAATACGCAGTTATCCACCAAGGCAACCCGGAGTGCTAAAATATAATTGGCTAAACTGGCATTGGGCAGGTTAAAAGAATATAAACAAAGACAGCATTTCGGCACGAAAAACACATTTTCAAAGGCGCATATCTGACCTCAGCATTGTTTTTCAGATAAACAAGAATGTTCACTTGGCATGTTTCTTAAATATCTGCAAACATATTATAGTATTTTTATGCTTTAGAAGAGTCAAAAACTTACATACAGCAGCTTTAAATGTTTTTGACACCAAAGACTCAAAAAAAAAAAAAAAAAA
>CAIGQQ010004375.1:983318-996448 GCA_903798035.1 Danio albolineatus | reverse complement strand
TGCCAACTGGCCAGGTAAAAACTTCAACCGGTGACATTCTTGCTGTGAGGAAACAGTGCTAACCACTGGGCTGCCGTGCCGCCCTGTCCAGGAAAATGGGAGAAGTAGGGGTGGAAGGGGATTCTTTAAGACAAAGATGGCTAAGGTTAGATGCTCTGGTTATTTATAGTAAATTAGGAGTCATCTGATTGGTGGATCATGCATTAGCTAATGCTGGACCAGCCGCAGTCACGTGATCCTCTCGAAAAACATTTTCATAAATAAACTTCACTCAGATCATTTACTTTTAATCATTACTATAGGAATGTGAAGATACTTTCAACCAGCACAACCAAAAATGTTTCTGAAGACAATCACCTACTGCACCTTTAACTTCAGTGGGTGACCATGCGAGAGCTGCAGACGTAGTTGCCAGCAAAATAAGCATTTTCTACTTCACATTGAATGGATAAAAAATAATTTTAGCAGTGGATAGCTAACATAGCCTCTTTGCACATTAAACATCACTGGATAATGTGTCATAATACGATTTTGAAAAGAGTGAGCAAAGAACAGTAAAATGTAACTTATTTGGGTGAACCATTGAGCAGTAGAGTTGTACCTGAGGCTGACAGTTGATTTCCAGATACAGACTTCAGCGAAGGCCTACACGTTTCTGCAGTCAATTTTGATATATAATGAAACCTCTAGAACATTTCCCTGCTGTGAGAGGATTATCCGCAGAGTCAAATTTTGCAGTCACGACAAGACACAAACAGGCACATGGATGCACTAAGAAGACACTGGAAAACATAGCAGAACATAAATTAAAGGATAGAGGGGATGACAAATGTACATTTAGGCAACACCCCCTGCCCAGTAATATGCAGTTAAATGAGTATCTGCTAAATTGTGCTTCTGCTTATTTTTATTCTGAAACAGATGTTTTTAGTTCTACATATATAACACGCTTTGGTAATTACCAGGCTGTTGAGATGTTGTTCGTGTAACCCCTACACTTCTACTCTTAAAGAGCACCTACTCTATGACGAAAATTAACTTTTGAAAGCTGTTTGGACAGAACTGTGTGTTGGTATAGTGGGTACACAGTCATATTGGAGTGATACAAACAATACGTCTCATTTTTTAAATTTCCTGACGTTAAAATAGGATCCAAATCGCTCCCATTTTGAGGCCCACCGCATCGTGAGTAGGTTCGCGGTTTTCTCACCAACTGAATAGATTGACAGCCCCGTATAAACATGTCTCCGTAGTAATACGTAATCATAACCACAAGATAATACAACTAAAAGATCTGTTCAGCTCGCTGTGATCAGCAATCATCATCAAATGTGATCAAGAATGTGTTTTACAAGTTCAAAACATTTTTAAAACAGTGCATGTTTGTAATGAATTATATCGATTTTACCGTCCTTATCACCACAGCTGCGTGTCAGTACAACTGTAGAAGAAGACGCTTCAATCGCAGTTTGTGGACGTTAAATACGTTTTTTTTTTACCTTAACAAAATGGATATTCATACAGCAGTGGATATTAACATGTATCTCATTTGGCATTGCCAACGCTGTAAGCTGAGCGCTGTAGGGACTGAGTGCCATTTACTTTGAACGTTTTCTCCTGTTTTTGGTTTAGTTAAGGAGTGTGTGTAGTATTTGTAATTTAATTTTCTGCATTACTTTTAGTTCATTAGGTAAGTTATCTCCGGGGTGGAGTTGGTTAATGTTTTGTTTATTATTTTGGCCTTGCTTAGCCCTGAAGCTATTTTGTTTGCGCTCCTTTTTGTTTTCCTTGTAAATACAAACTTTTTCCGCCTTCTCACAATAAAAGAACCTTTAAGGTCATTTAAATCAACACCTGCTAAACGTTTATTTTCTTTAACTTTTATGTTCAACCTCAGCCCTAGACATTTGGGGTCATAACACCATGCAAAACACGGTGCAAAGTTAACACGTGTGCTGTGTGTTTGTGCCTGTGTATGTGTGCTTGCGTGAACTTTGTAACGACATTGTGTGTGACTCATCATTGCAACTACACAACAGATATACTTCAAATAATAATTGGGAAAGTTCTTACTGTAGTATTTCTCACAAACGTTACGTGAGATCTGATTCCTTTACGTCTGTCACTGTGCTGTTTATCTGACGCAGCCGAGGCGGAGATTGAGGCACACTGAAAGGATTATCATTTAAGGCAACAAAAACAACTACATTGGGTTTAGATCAGAAAAACCCAATAATCTTAAAGGTATAATAAATAATCTGATGGGTGTTTTGAGCTCAAACTTTACAGACACATTCTGGAGACACAAAAGACTTAACTTAAATCTAGAAAAAGGGTAAAATAGGTGCCCTTTAAACCCCACTCAAATCCAGGTCACCAGTGTGGATTTGATCCTCAATTGGATCGTCCCTCAACAGTGACTTTCGTATTAAAACTTGATAATTTTTTTAACTAACTTGAAGTGTTCAAGTGTTATTTTGCTGCCTGCCCTATTTACTGAATATTTTTTTAATATTATTTGCCTGTTCATCTTTGAAAAGCCACTTCCACACAATTCTATAATGCTCTACAGAATTAAAGGTGAAATGACGGCACGGTGGCCTAGTTGTTAGCACAGTCGCCTCACAGCAAGGTCACTGGTTCGAGTCCCAGCTGGTTCAGTTGGCATTTCTGCGTGGAGTTTGCATGTTCTGCCTGTGTTCACGTAGGTTTCCTCCGGGTGATACAATTCCCTCCACAGTCCAAAGACATGCGCTTTAGGTAAATTGAATAAACTAAATCGATCACAGTGTATGAGCGTGTATGGGTGTTTCCCAATACAGGGTTGGGGCTGGAAGGGCATGCGCTGCAAAATTGTTGCGACACCTGATAAATAAGGGACTAAGCCGAAGAAAATTAATGAATGATGGTAGTTGAGCACTAAAACATAGTCAGTTGCTAGTGCACCTCTTGGGGCCAGCAGCTCTTAATTAGTTAGCCTTCATTATGTAAGCAGAATGCTTACTTGCCCGATTCGAAAGCATCAGCCCCACCTCTACATGTTCCAAAAGGCAATATTATCTTTAAATATCAAATTCATCCAATCCAATATTAGAACTTATTGCACAACTGTTTGAAAAGTAGACTCCGTGACTGTGTGTGATATGCAATCAGAATGTGCATTTGCCATGTTTCACTGCTATATGTATAACCTATTACAAATTAAAGCATTACTTTACTGCAATTCACATGGCAGCTCATTGCATAGCATTGTTCATTGCAGAAGCAATTGAAAATCTAAGCGGAAGTAATACATTATCCAGTCACACTTGTTTTAAACTCGATTTGGAGGGCTGCAGCTCTGCACAGTTTTGGTCCAACCCTATTCAAACACAGCTGAACCAACTAATCAACGAGTTCATGACTACTAGTCTATTATGCAGGTGTGAGTTGAAGGTGGTTAAAGCAAAACTGTGCAGAGCTGTGGCCTTCCAGGAATTGAGTTTGAGACTATAAAGTGATATAGTTTTGTAAAACTATCCGAAGTTAGCATATATCTATGTGAAATACCCAGCAAGACATCCATTGACAATCAGCTCTGCTTGTTCATCATGATAATCTAATTACATGTTTTAAAGCCTCAACAACCACAGATAGATTTGCATCTCTTTACAAACTTTCTGATAAATAATTCAGTCTTAGAGAAAAAAAAATGCTAAAAGTTTAATTTGGAAAACCTTAATCTAGGCATGTATTGGTAAATGCTGTCATTTCTAATTTGATTAAACCCATTCAGAGATTCTAAACAGGAGATGCTAAACTTCTAAATGGCTTCTGAGTGTTGGTCTACATAAGAACACATCCTTGCAGTAATTATTTGCACAAATTTCCAACAGTTTTAGCCCAGTTTAAACTAGACACACTAAAGTGCCACTGATTATGGCTTTGTTCAAATAACTAGTGTTACTTGGCAAGCATCATTACATAAATTAAATAACTTTAGCATAGACTAGTGAAACACTACAAACAAAAAGTCTTCAGTACAGTACAAAATAGGAGAAGTAGTTGTTCTAGTTAAACATAGACCGGACACTCTATCCCTGCAATCATATGTGCAGGTGAATCATAATTACCCTTCTACAATACCACTTAATCAACTGGGTGTCAAACCACTCTGATCTAATGTGTTTTACCCACAGGCCTGCTCAATGGCTTCGTTTACCCTTCAGGCACAACCTTAAATTATCTCCTTGCATGTAATCATTGCAGTGTGATTAAAATAAACGCTTTGCCTACACATGAACTACATTTCAACTGATTTAACAGCTTTGGGAGGAACAAGCGGCAATAATTATGGCGTTTTGGGCCATCTTTTGTGGAGACAGAAGGATTCCATACAAAGCACAGAGAAAGTAATCACAGTTCAGAGGGTATGAGCTTGGGGCTTCGCAGCACACAATACTATAAGCAGGTTACTATGGTTACGTGGGCATCTGGCCATAAGGGTAGGAAGAAAGATGGCATATAGCTGAAGTTCATCCACAGAGCGTTTTAGCCATTTTAACCTGAAGAAAACTTTTTGCACACTGATAAATGTTCTGCAGCGGGAGCCAAATGATGTGAAAAGAGAAGTCAAAAGGTTTTGCTTAACAGCAGTCATGATGCACTCACTCTGAAAGAAAAAATTCACTTCTACCTCAATAGTTTGTGATCTGACTTCTGAGGTGATGTCCTCAAAGGCTGAAAATAAAGGTCAGCTTAAAGCAAGGCAGAGAACAATTTGAAACATTGTCTTAGGAAGGCAATAAACTATATTTTTTAACTTTTTTTAATAAGTGTGATGGAAATAACTCACATATCACATAGTTTTCAGCATTTCTGGTAAATGTTTCTTCGTTTACATATCAAAACCTGACAATGACATTTACATTTATGACATTTATACCACAAGGTATAACCTTCTTGGTAAATCAGTAAGGTTGACAGTCTTGAAAAACAGTATAAATACACAAATTCCCTGTGTACGTTTCTAAAGAATGATGAGTCCCCAACAGCAGGCTGGGACTGGTTTAACTTCCTGTCTTGGGTCAAACCACTGACAGATCCCAGTCCTGAGCATACAGGTCCATGTCAATTTACTGTCAGATGACTAAAGTTCACTGGCCACTTTCTTGCTGTCCAAGCATACTTTTTAACTTCTTAAATTTGTTTTTCCCCATTCTGTTCTTGTTTTTCTTTAGCAAGTTCTTCTTTTTTGATTTGTTTTCTTTCTTCTCGAATGGACTGACCTCTTTCTTCTCCTTTACGTCCTCTCTTGTTGGATTGCCATTCATTTGCTTTCCTTTCTGTTTTTTGCCAGGTTGATCAAACTTTTTTGCAGCTTCACTATCTAACTTGGCAATTTTGGCTTTTTTGGGACCAGTTTTTTTATTCTCAGCTTTCCTTTTAACGATGAGTGGCTTGGTTGTTTGAGGATTCAAATTTGGTTTCTTTCCAACGTTGTTTTTTTCTGGAGTTGAAGCAGGGTTCTGTTGTACAGCTTTCGTCTCTGATGAAGCTGCAGTCTCCATTCCAACAGATTCTTCTTGATTCTCTAAAGAATATGTTTGAAAAATTAAAAAATACGAATTTGAGGATAAAATCTTTTGAAATAAGTACATACCCGTTTCTTTTGGTGCATTGGGGATGGTATTGGACAGCTTCTTTAGCTTAGCCACAAAAAAACCATCCATGTTGTGAGAGTGGGGGTAGAATCGTCGAGACAGTTTAAGAGAAGGATGGAAACGTTTCTCTTTGAATCTACATAGAAGAGATCAAGAATTTTTCAAAGTGCACTTTATAATTTCTCTGCAAAACACACTTAAAGAACTCAATTTCTAGGACTATAACCTTTATTACTATAGATGAATCTCATATAAGGTCTCATTACCTGGTGAATCCCTCTTTGCCAAAGTCCAATCCAGTGGGGACAAGCTTTACATTTCTCTTCTTCAAAGCATAATCAACCACCCACTCATTCTCTTCCACCTACAGAGGAGACAAATCAAATATTTAGGCATATTTAGGAGGCCATAAAATGCAATTATCCATGTCCTTCAGCTTTCAAATATAGATTGATATATTAATTTTACATCGACCTGTTTCACTTTTCCTCTAAAACGCTACATTACAGCACTGGATTTAAATGCAATATCTGATTCAGTCCATAAACAGATAGAAATTAAAAAGATTTTTACCATCAACTCAGATTTAGTTTTGAGGTTTGAATACTATTTATTATAGAATAACTTTGAGGCAATGAAGTTTTCATTATTTCCAGGCCAAAAACGTATCAAAATATGATATCTCAAGCATTATGATCACTGATCTCGAAGGAATTGGTAATTTGTTCCTATAGAGCCTAAATGGTTTGTCATCTACTCCGAGACACAAATGTCGTCATATAATGCAAGATAGGTACTTTAGGTAAACATAAGATGCAACACTGTTTTGTGTCTGCAGTAATTTATTTCAAGAAAATAATCCTTTACGTAGAGTGCATTTAACTGACTTGACATTAAATCTCAAAATCAGAAAGAGCTTTACTGGCAAGTATACACATATGTAGGGCTGCAAGATTAATCGAAAAAAAAAAAAAGATCACAATCTTGACCCCCCACTCGATCTTTATCCAGCATATCTAATATTCAGCCAATTATATTTTCAAGTTCTGGAGAAGAATAAAGGCAGTTGCACATGTCTTCACATCATTTCAAATACGTACCTCCAGATGGTGTTGGAAGAGTCACGTACTGTAATTATGAGAAATCATTCACCCCAAAATGTACATGTGTCTTAATGTAATGATGTATTACACACGTGAGCTGACACACTGTTTACTACCAAGAGGATGTGCACGTGGCCGCATTTTATGTCTACTTTAGTGAACAAATCCTGCATTGACTACGGTTCAGATTGTTTGTTTGGGAGCCGCAGAGTAAGTATGATTTACAGGTGTTTTTTTTCCCCTCAAAGTGACAGCAGGCATGACATGAGCACACTCGGCATAAGAGTGAAACGTAAAGCATGTACATCATTTAAACGATTATATCGCATTTTAAAGTCAATTATGACGAGCATTTGATGTTTTTTTCTTTCAAAGCAAACAAAGTGTTGTGCATGAAAATAAATTTTTACATTGTCTGTAAAACTTCTCCAGCCTATATAATGCTGAATATAATGCAAGAGGGAATGCGATAATGACAAATGTCTCATTTTAACAGTGAAAAATATGGTCTACTAATGTTGTCAATGCCAAAAAAGGCAAGCACGTCTCAAACATAATTCAACTTCAGAATTATGAATAGTTGTATTCTGATGTCATAACTTTACTGTGCATTAACGACCAGAACATATTTAAAGTCAATTCAAGTCAACCATTCCAAGTTTATATAAAATTTTGCATTTTAAATCAACAGTGGACCAGTTGATAAACAGTTTATAGACATCACTAGGGAAAGATCTGCACAAAAATTGAAAAGCCGCATATGATTTCTCATAGAGGATTTTCTCTGCTAGATTTTATTTAGTCCCTAATGCAACTACTCTGATTTTGAGAATATAAAAACTCACCATAATAGAGCATGTGCAATAAACAAGGTATCCTCCAGTTGGAGAGTCAGCATTGACAGAGTCGATAGCAGACAAAATGAGCTCCTTCTGCAAGTGAGCCGAGCGAAGAATATCAGCCTCATCCTGAAGAAAGAAAAAGACATTTTAGAATTTTAAATAGAAAATGTGAGTGTTCAGAATGAAGGCTGAGGCATGTAAAGCAAAAAAACTGAGTTTTTTGGGTATGTGAAGCAAAATAGAAAAGGACGCAAACAGTTGGTTTTGAGAACAGAATTACCTTGCCGGTTTTCACTGCTGGATCTTTGGAAATGACTCCTGTACCTGAGCAAGGAGCATCCAAAAGCACTCTGTCGAAACCTCCCATTACCTACAATTCAACACAAAGCACCTCAGATAAGACACATATAATAACTAAAGAAATGTATGAACAAATCTGAATGTAGTAAAATCAACACAAAAGTTTTAACTAAGTGTAAAATATTCCATGACCAAATAGGATTGGAAAAAAAAGAAAAAAAAAGTGCTGACCTTTGGGAACTGTCTGCCGTCATAGTTGCATATGACAGCGTTAGTGACACCAAGGCGATGGATGTTTCCCACCACGCTCTTCAGTCTGTCTACATTTGCGTCATTAGCCACGATCATGCCTGTGTTCCTCATGAGCTGAGCTGCACCACACAAATTATACACAAACTCTAAAAACATATTCTGAAACTTCGATTAATGTTGCATAGATAATAGTGCATATTTTCACATTGCTTATCTTGTGTCAGCTGTGCCAATAAGAAGAGAAAAAAAAAAAAAAAAAAAAGATTAGCCACTTTACAAAAACACAGCAGTTGGTCTGACTGCCATGGAGAAGCATATGCTCACCCATATATGTGGTCTTGCCTCCAGGAGCTGCGCTCATGTCCAACACGGACTCCCCCTCCTGGGGAGACAGAGCCATTACAGGCAGAAATGACGACGCGCCTTGTAACATGTAATGGCCAGCCAAATATTCAGGAGTTGCTCCTGTATGAAACAAACAATTACTATTGATATTTGAGCTTACAGTCACCTGAAATAAAGGACAAATATAAAATGAATCTTATTTTGACATGACAGTGAAACTGACCTATGGGAACAGAGGAGTCATAGATAACCAGTCCCACTTTTGACCATTTCCCCAATGGATCCAGGTTTACTCCTCTGTTAATCAGAGCCTGTGTTAAAGAACGAGCCATTAGATTACACAAACAATCCGTGAACCAGTGCACTTTAATCATATCTGTTATAGGTGTTATGTTTTAATAACAGTGGTAAAACAAGACATCTGGTAAAAAAAAAAAAAGAGCCTCAAGTGTATAACATTGTCTAAAATATAATGAACATAATTGTACTGCCAATTCATATAGAAGTGGAGGGGTGTAACCAACCACCTCTTCAGATCTTGACAGAGTTCTTTTATCCTGTTAGCATAGCCACACACCTTGTGAGAAAGCAGATGGGTGGTACTAAAACAGGAAATATCTATACTTCAGCAAATTAACTTCACAAAACGTGTCATGCCAACCTGACTTAAAGTGAAACAAATCAAAGTTCTCTCTAGCAACATGAGCTAGCTTTTCCGCTCATTCATTCAGCAAAAACTCATTTCCACAATCGACTACAAGTTTGCATTTGGTTTAGTGCACCTCCTACATCTCAAAATCTAATCTACAATGCATTGAACAAAGCCTTTATATAAGGCTTTATAAAGCTATATATTTTTCTTTTTGTAATGAGGACATTTAAACACTCACAAACCTGGTGTGCGCAGCACAAAATGAAACATGATTGGTTGGTCAGTCAACCAGTCAGTCAAATAACAAAGTAGGAGGTACTTGACCATTCAAAGCGGCCAAAGTTCTAGCTGATAGAATGTGACCTAAAGTACATTCTCGAGGGTATGCTAATGAATAGCCAACAAAACAGTCTGTATTGTGTTCTGTTTGGCCTGTTTTTCACCAGGGTTTTACACTAGCTTAATTTACATGAGAAAGAAGAAACCATGGCATTTGAGGCTCTTGATATGGACATTTCCAGGAACTGAACTTTTATTATATGACTATGCAGATTTTCTTTACAAGTCACCTTTAAAATAAAATTATATTTATCTTTATACAAAATTAAGTGAAACCTTTTCATTTTATCAGCTCAAATAACCTTTAAAAAGTCATGAAAACCAAAAACACATTTTCTGTGACGCTATGTGGCATGTAGCTAAAAACACTATTAGGACATGCATTTCACTGTAAAGTAAAAATTGGTTATTTTTCCATTGTTTAGAGCAATTTTGTTCTTCTGCTTTAAAAAAAATTTAATTTCAAAGCAATGTCATAGGCAAATGCCTTGTGGCAAATGTGCAATAATAGAACATTTATAAGCTCATATTCGATGTTGACAATACACACCTACATAAACTCAATTTATACAGTTACTACTGTTTAACATAACTATTTGAATATCATTAAAAAAATTACAAAAAGCCCTGATATAGCATACAGAATGAAAATCTAGATACACCTAGACACAGGGCTTGACATTAACTTTTTTGATCATCAGCCACTGTGGCAAGTAGTTTTCCTATGTTACGTGCCATTTTCACTAGCCACAATTCTGTTTTTGGAAAATATAGTTATTTGCATAAATTTGACATTGGCATGCCAAAATTACTTGATATAGATTTTGTGTTTTTTCCCACTCACCTTCTCACTCAACTTGTGTATGAGCATGAGAAGATGTGTTGTGCTTTAATTATTTAAAAAAACAATTGACATTTAAAAATATATTCTAACGCATCTAAAACTATGCATAGTAGTCTGTCCTGGCTCAAATTCCCAGATCACATGTAAACTATTCATACAACATATTAAAGCAATGTTATTGTAAAGGATGATTATTAAACTATATTAACAAAAATAACTGCAAGCAAAAAAAAGCAGGTGAAAAAACATTCCATGTGCGATAATGAAAGGATCACACTGCGCACATGTTTAATGTTAGGCGAATTAATAATCTGTTCAAAGAATGGTTAAAGCGAAAGCAACAACTGCAGCTGCTCACAAAGAATCTCAAGCACTTGAAGGATTGTGGGTTCATTAGCGTCGCACTTTTTTTTTTTGCAGACACGGTTGCTTCGAGTAAGGAAACGGCACAGAAGCTTTTAAACACTTGCACACATCAAATCAATTGTGTGCGTGACACTAAAGCCCTCGTCAGTGAGTAAGGAGAGCCTGTCTCACCATGTGCATGATCCTCTAATTCTCTATTCACCTGTTTTTTTTTTTTTTTTGCTTGTATAAATTTTTTTTTTTTTGTCATCCGTGCTGCTTCTCGATTCCAAGATCACATTTTTATGCACATTGACAAACGGTCATACACTAACATTCTAATGTGTAGTGCTGAGTCAGCACTGGCAATTTAAAAAAGATTTTTAGCCAACCAAAGTGGCTAGTGGGAGTAGCTGTCTAACTCGCCACAGCTGAAATCTACCTGCATTTGGCGGGTGTTAATGTCAAGCCCTGCCTTGACATATGAATAAGTGTTTAGTACCATGACATACCATGAACCTCAAACACCATTGTTTACTAGTAACTCCATCAGTAAGGACTACAACTCCAAACTTCCACACTTTACCGGTAAGTGGTAAATCCACTAAGTGTAAAATTCCAGCGAAAATCAGGTCAATCAGAATAAAACAAACAGTTACGTTCCACAAGGGATAATAAATATGCACAGCTCATTTGATTGGTCACATTTCCTTGTGAGATCACAAATGTTGTCCATGTTTATGTTTATCTAAAGCTTGAGTTATACTTAAAATGTAGTATGTGGAATTTTTCTTTGAAAAAGGTACAGGCACTATTCTGAGAAACAGGCAGCAAAGCATGGTCTTAAGGCATAGCATCTGTTTACATGCATCTTTAGTTAGTTTAAAGTGTATTTTGTAAATTTTCCAGTCCATCCTAGAGCAATTAGAAAACAATTTAACATATATCAGGTACCTTTTTGATACACATTTAGTAACATTTACTTAGCATCATTTAAAAACAAAATAGTTTTAAAAAAGCATCTCTCTATTTCAAAACATTACAATATTTTGCTAAAAAAAATAAAGATAAGTTTCAAACCTGAGCCAGGTCTCTCCTCCTGGTTTTCAGGGTGTTGGTTCTGATGGTGACTGGTCTATGAACTTCATTGGCCTCAAGAAAATCGATCAGCTAAAATTGAAAATTGTAGTCCAATTAACAAATGAAAACAAATTTTCAATAATAACAACAACATCTTTGAGATTATTATAATCAGATATAAATGTTCTGTCAATTCATATAGAGGTGGAGGAAGTGTGACCATCCACCACTTCAGATTATGGCAGACATTTTTTTATCCTGTTGGCATAGCCACACACCTTGTGAGGAAGCAAGTGGGTGGTGCTAAAACAGGAAGCAGTTACACTTCAACAACTTGACTTTTTACAAAACCTGTCATACTATGTACAGATCCAAACACAGACCTCAGAAAGAGAGAAAAGATCGGTGAGTTTGCTGATGAGGAACTGGTTGTAGCTGTAATAGGTGCAGAGGTCGGCACACAGGAGAGACAGATACTCTGATCTCTCCTTGCCATCTTCTCTTTTCTCATTGAAGTTAGACAGTACATCCACATTATCCTTAATCCTCTGATGGATGGTCTTTAGGTCCATCGGTAAAAGGCCTACATACATGAGAAATTGGGGCAAAGGGTTAAATTATGGCTGGCCAGTATATTGATATATTCATATAGATACACCGATATATTTTTAAACACACTGAAAGGACCATATAATACCAAATGTCAAATCTAGATTTGGCAGTGATGATTTTACAGTTGTATCTATCTTCCAGGAAAGCAGGATTTATATATTTGTTGCCTAATAGACTAGTCAATTTTGATGCTTTGCCATGATGCTGTTTGATTGATGTTGACTACTCATGCTGCACAGATCATGTGGTTTTTGACATAAAACACACAACTGTTATACATGTTAAAACTCTCTTGAAAATTAAAGTCAGTCACTATTGCACCTTCAATTCTGTGGCATCTGTCACCTGCATGACTAATGCGTGTTGTGCATTATCATAAAAATCTAAGGTAACTTTGTTCACAATGCCAAAAGTTTGCAGTATTAATTTGCATTATATTAAATATTAATCATATGTGCTAAGTGACTGTTGAGGTCATTTTCAGTTATCAGCTATAGCGATCTAATAGACACTTTGTTATCCTTACAGTTGCTATATTTAAGTTTTTGACTCTTTTAAATCATAGAAATACTAGTGCTTATTGAACATGCTTATGGATTATATTTATTTATCAGAAAAAACATGCCTAAGTCAGTAATTGTATTTTGTTTTTCCATATCGGAATGTCTGTCTTTGTTTTGGTCTCTATAACCAGCCCACTGCCAGTTAACCAATTATATTTCAGCATCCCAGGTTTCCTTGGTGGAAACACACTGCATTTCATTTCAGTCTTGA
>CAIGQQ010004375.1:899791-982918 GCA_903798035.1 Danio albolineatus | reverse complement strand
TTTTTGGCTGATGGTAAACAGCATATATTATATATATTAAGAAAACATGTTGTTTTCTTAATATATATAATATATGCTGTTTACCATCAGCCAAAAACTTGGAGAGCTCAGTTTCTGCTCCTTTCTGTTTCCTGGCCTTACGTCCTGGTCCTTTTTTCACCTTAATAGTGGGATCCAACTTCCTTCCCATGCTTGACACTTATAAGGTTGTTGAACAGCACCGCTGCAAGTAATACATTGACATAATTTAACGTCAAACATAACTGTAAACTTACAAACACTACACAGTGTATGGATTGTCCCATGTGACTTTCAGTCTACAGTGTATCTCACTTTAATGTAAAAACTAAAATTCATTAAAGCTTTACTCGTATTTAAACATATATCTGCTTGTTGTGACAAATATAACTTTTAAGTTACTTGCATAACTGGCTAGTTGATTGTTAGCTAGGAACATGAAACTGCTTAGTTTTAACATGTGCCAACATTCCTAAGGGCACAAAAATATAAAATATTCATATTCAAATCATTGCAGCAAATTTAAAACCATGTTGGGATTAAACACGACGATGAGCGTAACGCTACTGGACATTATATTAGCACGGCTGCGAACAACGAGATTAACGTTAGCTAAACATTACTGTGACCTGATAAAGGCATAACAATACTAAAAAACGGTGAAGTCATCAGATACTCACAGTTTAAGAAAACCGCGTTCCTACAAATATTCCGATTCTTCTTTAGAACACTCTGCGAAATATATATATATACTTAAAAGTACGTAAGTTACCACAGTACATGTGCCTCTCTCATGCTGCTGTGAACTAACGCACATGTGACTTCAGCACACGTTGGTTTTCCGGAAGTTGCTAGCGATGCCCGACTCATAAATGATTCCCGGCTCATGAATGGAGTCAAATATTTTCAAACGAGTCAGTTTTTTGAGGAAAAGCACAGAATACACAAATGAAACATATTAAATTACTTACCTTAATTGTATCATATTTATTTATTACTTGATTATGCATTGATAACATTTGTGAACTGTCCAGACAAAAAGGGGTGGTTGCAACAATTATACTAGGACACACTACAATTTTAGTGTTACTTATTTAACAACACAGTGGCGATCTCAACTAGGCATTTTACTGTGTGAATTTGCCTATACAAAATGTCAAGTAATAGAAAAAATACACCCAATTTGCTAAATAAACAGAACACTCATAGCCAACAAAATCTCCAGCATTGACTCAAATTTTTAATACAAACACACAGATATAAAATAGATTATTTGGCTTATTTATTGACTAATCTCATTAAAATACCGTTCAAACAGAATAATAGTTGCAGCAAACGGGCATACATAAAATTACAATAAAACAGAAAAGAATAACAAATTGTTTGTTGAATCATTTAACCGGTTAAAAAACTGTTCAAAAGAACCGATTCAGGTAAATGAATCACACCCCCAGTCAACCACTTCCGTCGCGTACATTAAGCGAAAGCAATTCGTCGCTATACGTAAGCGTTTCAGTCTATGAGTAGCATCTTCATCTCAATTTTAAAAATAAATATATAAATAATAAATACAGCCCTCTCTTCAGTCATGGAGGATGAATGGGAAGAGGAGGAGCAGATGGTTGTGGCAGAACTGTCAGGAATGATCAGCTCTGACCTGATTTCCAATCGACAAGGCACCTGCAAGATAGTGGACATCGACAGCGAGCAGCCCATGCTACAAGTCGGTCGGTATCTGTTTGCCGGAGAGTACGAGGACGCTATCGGGACATGCGTGATCTTTGAGGAGGACAGGTCATCTTCTAACGCAGCACTTAAATACAAATGTCACACAATGAAAAAACTGATGCTGCAGCGAACGTTTCTGTCGGAGAGGAAGGAGGACGAGCCCGTCTCCAACCGCATAGAGATGCTGGCTCTCAACGAGGAAGAGACGTTCGGTCGGAAAAGCGTTTGTCACTACCTGGACCCCTTAGAGACAGACAAGTCTGTCCTTGACGAATCTAAAGACTACGAGGACCCACAGAAGAGCAGCGGATCGGCAGATGAAATAGACGAGACGCTTTTGGAAAACGTGACGATGAACGCCAGCAGCTTTCCTTTACTGGAGTCTGTGCAAGAAGAGGAAACTTGAAAGACTGTTTGACTTTTGCTTATGTACGTTCTGCGTAATGTAAATAGACGTTTTCTGCTTAATAAACTTTTGTACTTGCGTAAAAGAATATCTGTCCTATTTTGGGTCTGTGTTTTACCATGCAAGTGCCAAATCATGTCTTTAAGGTTGGAATGGGAACAAAATATCTAAATTTGTACATTTGTAAAAGAAAACGCAAGGACAACCAACATCAAGCAAAACACAAAAACAGATAAAGCTAAAAGAAATGACGTAATAATGGGAAATTGAGAATAAAGCAATAGTAAATCTGAGTTAACAAATCTGAATGCATTATTCACAGGTGACTATAAACATAGGTTGCAGGTCTATTTGATCCTTTCTAAAATCAATATGCACTTTGTGAAGTTCGACCGGTAAAGCAATTCCAAAACAATTGGTTTGATTGTTGATTTTGGTGGAAATTACCATGTACTTTTACACTTCTTCAGATAAGATCATCTGCAGTAGGCAAACAATTATCATAATTGCATTTGAATTATAATGATGAATAACACAGGTTTTTATTTTTTTGTTTGTTTATTGCAAGAAAGAAAAAGGCAAAGGGTTTTTATACATCAGATATAATCTTAAAGGCAAATCTCGTTTTATCAAATGTATAAACCTATACAAAAAGTTAGAAACATAGTTTTCAATTTGTGACACTTTTTGTTGTTTACTTTTTAATAGTTTGCTTTAGTGCGAGTTATCTATGCGTGACAGACACAACACAAAATATTCTGTGACATCACATGACACAATTTTTGCTTTAATGAATGGACTATATGAACCTACAGAAGGCAGTCCAAAAGTCTATTATTCAATCATGCAGGAAATATGCCAGTGCTTAACTGTTTGGCTTTGTCATAACACACCCCAGACCTCTTCAAATGCTGAACACATTTTGGCACAGGCCAAAGCTGCAGACAGAGGATAGTTGCTGATAGAAACGGTCTTCTCTGTGTAGTCAACATTTACCTATGATAGGACAGAGAGAATAGAGAATTTATTTACTTGAAAGCAATGCCAAATATAGCTTTATGAAACTTTTTTGTTTTTTGTATGCTTTAAGAGTGTACAATGGTTGGAAATTTTTTTTAGAACACCAGTATTTTCAGCAGGCAAAATGTAAAAGTAAGTATTGCAGCAATTGTATTGCTGTAGTGCACAAGTAGGATATGAAATTCAAATGTTCTGACATTCATTTATTTTGCCATTGATTGTCTGATGGCAGAAAATCTGATCTCAACATTAAATGAAGCATCAGAACAAACTGAAGCAGACTAATACCAGAAGACAATGACAAATCAAGAAGCGTTCTTGCAAAGCACTGTTAAAAGGATTGTTCACCCCCAAAAATGAAAATTTACTTACTATTTACTTACACTTAAGTGGTTAAGTTTTTTTCATCTATTGAACACAAAAGAATATACTATTGAAAACAAATACTGGGGAAGTCAATGGTTACAGGTTTCCAATATCTTTAAAAACACATTATTTTGTGTTTAACAGAGGGAAACTCATAAAAGTTTAAAACAAGTATTGGGTAAGTAAAGACAAAACATTTTTGGGTTAATAATCCATTTAAATGCATTAGGTACTTGTGTAAAAATGCTGCAAAATAAAATAATATGTTAAAAAAATTATAAATACATTTTATGAATCAACCTCTATTAAATAAACTAAACATACATTGTGAGACCACTCTTTGCATTTAAAAATGATTTTGTCCTAGGTACACTTGTGCATAGTTTTTCCTAAGTAGCTTTGCATGCATTTCTCTTAAAGCATCTTGGATAAACAGTGAAACACTATTATTTCCATTTCTTCATATATTTCCAGACAGAATGGATGAAGGAGAGGTCAGATCTCTGTGTGGAACACTGGCTGCTGTTGGACAAACAAAAATGTTACTAAATAATTACAATAAATGGCAAAATGGATATCTGGAAATTTACATTTCCTACTACTATTCCCTTAAATAATGTCTTATTCTTATTTACATGACGAAATAAAAGCGAGGCCTTTTTAAACAGTTTTTGCTGTTAATGACAAAAATAAATCTAATATTCATCACATTGATTCCTTAATTTGTTTGACCAAAATGAGCAAAGGCAGGCTTCCTATTCTAAGCACAGAAAGCTAGTGTGTTTGGGTCAGATGGACATTTCAGACATTGTGAACTTGCAGAAAAAAAAGGTTGAAGAAAGCGAAGCCAGACTTACTGTTCCATGAGCAAATGCACCAATGACAATGGCAGCAGGTCCATCATCTGGCACAATTGTTCTAGGACATACAGCCTCTCCAGCCTTGAATGATGTGGAAAATCGGGGGCATCCAGGTGGCAGGTGGTCTGACACTGGATTCTTAATGAGTCTTAACAAACGCTGAGGGCCGTCTGCTGCCCTCACACTCAACTTGTGCAGGAGCTGGACTACAGGAGGATAAACAATGGAAAAATTATTTTCAATCCAAAAAACTGCAACATCTTTTAGCATTGTAATAATGAGAATTTACTAATTTACCCATGAGTCCACAAAACCTTGCAAAGGTACGAGGAATTCTTGTTTGTGGGTTGATCTCGATCAAAACATTCTTCTCTGTGTGAATGTATACTTGGAGCAGGCCTGCTCTATTTAAAGGACTGTCCAATAACATCAACAGACACTGTGAAAAGCAAATATATATATATAGAAGTCAAAAGTGGGAAAAGTAGGGATGCACCGAATATTCGGCAACCGAAATTATTCGGCCGAAAATAGCCGAAAAAGTAACAAGGCCAAATAAATTTTGCGGAACAATGACATTTTTAATGACGCGATCAAATAGTAACCCGCGTATAGTGAAAGGCGCGCACTTTATGCAGCAAACATGTCAGCAGTGTGGAAGCACTTTAAAGTGTCAGAGAAAGAGGCAAAAACGGCCGTTTGCAGACACTGTTCTGCTGAATTGTCCAGAGGGGATGCATCTGCAAAAACGTGCAGCACTTTACTTGCAGCACTAAAGCGTCTTTTAAACAAAAAGGCTGAAACAGTTCGCGGAGTGAAAACAACCAAAAGTGCGCTCTTAGAAGCTGTCAGCGCACGATTTAGTCAGGCGGACTCAGAACCTCTGTACTGCATCGCGACTGTGCTTGATCCACGATATAAAGATCATTACATGGATGTGGGGAAAAAGCTGCGCACACGAGAAATGATCCAGGCCGAGTTGGACTTGGGAAAGTCGCTAGGTGATGGAGACGGTCAGGTGATGCACAGCGCAGGAGATGAAAACAGCGCAGAGAGTAAACGGGCTCGTACTACAGATGAGCCGCGCACAGTCTCACTGTCTGACATGTTCGATGAGATCCTCCAAGAGAATATCCCATTTGCAAGACGGAGGACAGGCTCAACCGCTCAACGGTTATCTCTCAGAAGTCCCCATCCCCAATAACCCTCTTGAATTTTGGAGGACCAATCAAGGCTGCTTTCCCGAACTGGCGCAGATGGCACGCTGGTAGGCTACTTCTATGGGAAATTAATTTAAGATTTTATTTATATTTTGAAATATGGTAACACTTTATAAGTAGTTTCTATTTTTAACATTAACTAACAATGAAAAACACTTATTGAAAGCATGTATTAATCTTAATGTTAACATTTACTAATACAGTATTAAAATTAAGTATCACATTTTAAATTTTTAAATTAAAAAGTATCAAAAGTGGTAGGCCTATTTGTTAAAATTGTTAATGCACTTATACTAACAAGAACCAAATATTTTTTATCATAGGCTATTCAAGAAGAGGGGCTTCAAAGATGGCCAAATAAAAATAATTATATTGTTATACAAGTTATAATGTGCTTTGTTTGTATATTATCTGCTGGAATGTTAAAAAATGTTCAGTGTTAAATAAATATTTTGAAATTGTATTTTTGTTATTTGATTTATTTCTCTGAAAAGCAACACAAAATAGTAACAAGCAATTTTTTACTATTTAATTATTGTAATGGTGAAAAAATTGGCAAAATAAATGGAAAGAAATGCGAAACATCGCGTTCTGTATTCGGCCTTCGGCAAAGCATTTCATTATTATTCGGCTTCGGCCAAGAATTTCATTTTGATGCATCCCTAGGGAAAAGTAAATGTGACTTAAAGAATAAGGTAAAAATTCTTCACAATATGGCTAACTTTTGATTTTTATCATCATAATGCTCTCTAAACTAGCATAGAAGTGGACAAGGTGAAGTATAAGCTTATAAAACATTAATAATTTGGTATTTTTTCAATCAATACCATATTATTTTGATCACTAACCCATATTATTTGATCACTAAAAAAATTGCAATATTGCAATGACAGAGTGAAGATTTTGTCAGTTACCCATACGCGTGGACATTCCAAAGATACTCAAATATCAACAACAGCATGGATTGAACAGTACTCTACTACTGAATACATTGTTTTTACTATATATACTATGTAAACTACAAAAAAACACAAGCAGTTAAATTCTATCTATACATGTGTGTGTGTGTGTATGTGTATATAACTTAGTAGAAAAAAAGGTGTAACATTTAGACAAATTCAATTTAAAGGGTCTATTTTGCTTGATTTCTTACAATTTTAAATGTTGTTAGATGTTTAATTAAATGTTACATTTAATTGTTGATTAAATATTAAAAACTTAATTTCCTTATACATGCAAACACATGATAATATTTGATCATTATATAAAAGTTATATTTTATATCATAAGCGTCAAAATTCAGCATTACACAACCCAGACCTAAAAAATTAAGTATCCATCTTCTAACATCAACATTACTTTACAAACATTGTCAAAAATGTATAACTTGCATTATTTTCAAATTCAGTTTTTTCATTGTGTAATTGTTTGTACAGTCTTATTTGTCAAACAAAAACATGCCAAAAGTGTCAGCCATGGAAGAGTGGCAAAATAAATATAAAGTATACATAAAACAAAACAAAAAAGTATTTAATATAGACCAGAACACAAAAGGTGTAACGTAGTTTTCTTTTGTTTCGAATATTTCTTTTAGATAACTATAAAATAAAGCATCTACTAAAAAGATCTATTAAACTACTTTGTATCGAATGCATTTTGATGGTTCATGTGTTTTACCTGATGTGTGATATCAGGGCGGATCTTCCCTGGATCTCTGCCACTCTTTATTATCATACTCTTATGCTGATCACAATTCAGCAACTCAAATGTCTTTCCAACCTGCATAAAGATAAGTTTACATTCAACTTAAAAAAACAAGCTTGTGATAAATATGAGTAATAATACTCCAGCGAACAGCACATCATTCAAAAAGGGGTTTCACATCTACCGACCCTCTTTGTCTTTTACCTTCACGGTTTCAAGCGTCGCTCCTTCTAAAACAATGACAAGACGCTTTTCCGCCATCTGATCGTGCAAGCTTCTTTGCTGTTTAGCTTGTTTTGGTTCATATTCATCTAAATGTTCCAGACCACGCTTGTCTCCAGCGCGTGCAGCCATGTTGACATAGAACTACGACGCTTTAAATGTGCGTCACAGCAACACGGTTTTTTTTTACTTCCGAGATCAGACGAGATCAGGCATGCAAGGTGGTATGGCCGTAAGCGTCACAGCAACACGTTTGTTGAGAGTGGCCTCCGCTGATGATGTAAGCTTTAACTTTTTAAGCCCCCTTTCTTTCTACTTAAGTTAACTCAATTGGTTTTATAAATGTCCCATAAATAAAAAGCAATGAAAATTATATTATAGATACAATTTTACAGTGAATGTAAATACATTAAACCCAAATCCTGGTTCTGGTTCTGGTAAAAGAAACTGAAAAATATGTCAAGACAACTTTTCGTTCACATAATATGCAATTAAGACAATTTTTTGTAAATATTTGTCAAATTTTATCTTTGTTTTCTTGTTGAAGCTTTAAAAACTATAGCACACACTATTTTACATTTCTAATACACAATTGTTGTATTATTATTATTATTATTCATTAATTTTTATTTACTTTCGGCTTAGTACCTTAATTAATCTGGGGTCGCCACAGAGAAATGAACCGCCAACTTATCCAGCACATGTTTTACACAGCGGATGCCCTTCCAGCTGCAACCCATCTCTGGGAAACATCCATACACACTCATTCACACACATACACTACAGACAATTTAGCTTACCCAATTCACCTGTACCGCATGTCTTTGGACTGATATTTAATATACACTGCATAATAACACAGCTTTTTAAAAAATTAAACAAGGACACTATAACAACATCCTTTTAATAATAGCGAACACATATATTTCTAAAGTATTAGATATTTTATGATATGCAGTAAGGAGTTTCATTTCCTGCCAGTGAGACAGATTAAACACAATTCTAATATTGATTACTGCCCAATAAATAATAATAATAATAATTAAAAAAACATGTACAAAAAATTATTTCAATAATATATTATTTCAAACATAAGAGTGACATTCATGATACATTCAGACATTAGACCTCAAACTGTATTTACACAAAATACTTAAATTATCCATCAATTAATTACAACTATCATCTGTTTACTGTACAAGGTGATATAATCTCATTGAAAAAAATTACCATTAAGAATACCATAAAATATCATTTAATAACCAGTTTGGCTGTGGTCTTAAAGTGGTCACTACATGCAAAACCAGTGTAACTATGTAACGCAAATTGTAGAAATAACTAAATAAATGCCCCTATATTGTTTTGTATAAATCTACAGCACATTCCCTTTCAACACTATAAAACCATAAAAAGTGTTGCAAGAGATCAAATCCACCAAGCAGCTTTTAACTGTTTATTAAATTGTACATCAATCAGTACAGTATATTAATCAAATGTTAATATACTGTTATATGTGCCTACCCTTTTCTCTATATGCCCCACGATGGTTTACGGTAATTATGGGAGTTACCTTCATCATTTACATTCAATCAGTGAATGTTCTTCTCAGAAATCATCAATTGAATATTAAAAGTCAACTTATTAGTTAACAAATGACTTTTAGGAGACCAGAAAAAAATGCTAAAAAACTCAAAACAAGTTTTTCCTGCATCAATATTAAATGTATACATTGTATTATACCGAAAACAATGAGGAAAACATTTGAAGGAGCAAAACACAGTGAACTCAAAGGAACTTTGATACACTGATATGCCTACTAATGTCACACTAAAATACCAAGCGCAACGTTATTTTTATGACAAATAAAAATAAAACACAAAGCCACAATCCTATGTGTTCCATTCCTGACAGTTAAAGGGATAGTTCACCCAGAACTAAAAATTCCGTCGTCATTTACTGATCCTTCATTTGTTGCTAGTTGCAACTAGTTGGTTTGACATTATTGTATATTCTGTTGAGCACAAAAGAAGATATTTTGAAGAAAGCTGGAAACTAGTAACCATTGACTTTCATATTATTTGTTTTTCCTACTAAGGAGGTTACAAATTTTCAGCTTTCTTCAAAATATCTTCATTTGCGTTTAAAGAATAAAGAAATGTATGAATGAATGAGATCATAAATGAGTGCACTCACTATTTTGTTAAACTTTATCAAATCATGATGTCTCAGGAATTAGATTTGTGAGTTGCCTTTGAGCACAAACACTCCTTCCAGTGTCACTGCAACAAGTCAGCTGCCTGAGCTTTTGTCAGGCATAGTAATACAAGCGGACCTCCTTTGTATATTTTTAGTCTTTGGTCACATGAGGAAAAAGGTGGTTATGTGACATGTATAAACCCATTAGTTATCAAGAGAAAATAAAAAGGCTTATAATCTCTGGAATGACTTTGTCCTTGGTTCACTTAACATCACCAAGCAGCTTCAATAGTTCAATAGTCCCAAACCAGCTCCAGCAGGTCTCAGTGGACATGTGTTCAGCTTTGACACATTTCACCAGGAAAACTCTGAGGTTTATTCATGCAGGTCAGTGGTTTTGGGCAGAGGCCCGAGTTTGAACACAGGACTGTCACCAGGAATGATGGTTCAAGTGGCATGAACTCACGGTAAGCGTCGGTGTCACACGATACCTGTAAATTTTGATTTGAACATTTGATTAGCTCATGAGTTTTAGTGACTGTGTATTTCTCTTTAATGACAAGTACACTGTACTGTACCTTAGTGAAGGAGCTGAGGAACAAGTGAATGTAAGAGAGGCCTGGTAGAGATGAATCTGTTAGATACCTTGTGAAACTCATCTTATAAGCCTAGATGAAACATATATGAAATGTGATAAAATAAACAAATAAATAATAGTAAGAATTATATATTCAAATAGAAACAGTATTTTAAGCAAAACCAAACTAATATGATTGAATAAAAAATACATTCATCTACACAATACTAAAATAGTTGCATTAAAAGAAATAAACAAATATAACAAATGTTAAAGAAAAATATTCAATACAAGCTAAAGAAAAAAATCAAGAGAAGCAATACATTTAAAAAATTTTGTTGGAATTTTTTAGGTTGTATTTTTTTTTTGCAATATTTTGCTTAAATTTAATTATATTATCTTTTAATTTATAAATATGCTTGGTGACTTAAATATTGTTTTAATAAATACATCTGTTTAATAAATCTGCTTTGTTTAACTGCACCAAAATGCATTGCACCATTTTCAAAATTGGGTGTACTCAATTATGCTGAGCGCTGTATATATTATAATATATTATTAAAACATCATTTATAATATAAAAAATTAAATAAATCATTTTTAAACCAAATCATTATTCAATAAAACCAAACTAATGTGATTTGATAGATAGATAAATAAATAAATGAATTAGAAATGAATTAAAAGTTAATTAAAATATACTGAAATAAATTATATATAAATTATTTTAATTATTCATTTTCCTTCAACTTAGTCCCTGATTTATCACAGTAGCATTTATTTTTTAAACATTTATTTTTTTTAATAAATTATAAATTTAAACATCTTAATAAATAAATACAAATTATATTTAACATTATTAAACACATATATTGAATGTGATTAAATGAAAATAAATATTAAACATTTGATTTAAGAGAAAAATGTAATAAAAATAAAAAATTTGATTAGAATAAGTGAACATACATCTAGTGCCACCTGTAGAGCTGAGTACTGCACCCAAACCTCCTGCTGTTTAGATGGTGGAAGAGAAAATGCGTCACCCCATCCTGGACCCTTAGTCACACTCAGATAATGAGACCACACACACAGACTCTCAGTCTCTGGATTCTTTGCCTGTGTATTGACTAAGTGATAAGACACACATATGAGCACTCATATTTGCACAAATCACACATGCAAATTTATATGAAAATCCAAACTAGCTTACTATCAGGGAGCAGAAGGTGGAGAAGATCTTTAGCTATTAGTGATCCCAGTGTCCCATAATTGAGGGCTCTATATTATAAATAAATTATAAAAATATTATAATATTAACATTAAGCTACTTTCACACATTAAGCATCTTAGAAAATCAGCATACACAAATTATAAGAGTGGTTTTAAAACATTACAATACATTGAGATTTTATCATTGTCATTTGGTTCATCATTGTCAAACAGTGGTGCCAAGTACAGTATATCAGAATATAAAATATTACTATCGTTAAACTGATATTCTTGATTATAATGTCATAAAATACCTGGGATATGAGGAATGGAAGAATGGTGACACAAACATTCCAACAGGGACGATGATGTCATTACCAGAGATAGATGGAGTCATAGACAAACTAAAACACACAATTTAAAAATGTTTGACCAGGAATAAAAAAATAAAATATATGAAAATATTTTTTTCAAAATCAGCATGACTTTACGACAGTATTACTAAAACAGATAATGACAATAAAGAACTGGTTAACCACCCCTCACCCCCCATCATGCTTAAGTATGAAACATAGTTTCAAAGTCCTGGAAATGTGCAGGACATGCCCTTGTCCTCACAGGGCGAGCTTCTATAGGGATATCTTCAGATCGCGGGCCCTGACAGTGTTCAGTACTCACATCCTGTCTGGCAACTCCATCAGAATCCAGATTTAGTGGGGGCAGGATGGCGTCCAGGGGTCGGATTGTGGCCTATTGTGGCCTCTTTATGGGCCAAACATGATGCTTGATGTTGAGCTGATGTTGGTGCACTCGTGCCCGAATCGAAGCGTTCACCAGGAGCTGATGGTCGCAGCTTCTTTAACAGTATTTCCAGCTTCCAGCCAAGCATAAGACAGGCAGGAGACAGCCCAGTGGTGGCATGATGAGTAGCGCGATAAGGCGAGAGGGTCTGGAAGAAAGGGGAAACCCTGGGCAAAGTGTGCACGTATGCCATTTTTCAGACTTTTTCCACTACACCGTTAGCTTGAGGATGGTAAAAAACAGAGCGTATATGGGCAATGCTCTTAGCAGCCAGGTATGATGAAAAATTACTGGAAACAAACTGTGTCCCATTGTCAGTGGTAATGGCTTGTGGGATTCTTCATTGGGAAAAGAGTTGCTTCAAGAAATTAACCATTGCGGAGACTGTAACTGAGCCCAAAGGTGCTACCTCTGGCCACTTTGAGTGGAGGTCATACATCACAACTAGAAACCACTGATGGTGAGGAACAAAGGTGAGCTCCCCACAAATGTCCATCTGTAGGTGTGCCCATGGCTTGGCGGGCCAGTCAACAGGTTGCAAAGGTGGTGGCGCTGGGGCACCTGTTTTACCACTAAGCAGAGAATGTGCACAGTCATGTACAAGAGCTTCTAGCTCCCTGTCAATCCCTGGTCACCAAACCAAATCTCGGCAAACTCGCTTAAGTTCTTCAAGTGACACTGCGGTCTGTAAGGGCTCATACACTAACTGCACAAATTCACTCTCTGATTCTGGCTGATTAGCTGTGCTAGCTGGATCTGCCATTGAACGGGACAGAAAATCCGCAACCACATTGTTTTTTCCAGGAGTGAATAGCAGTTGGAAGTTGTACTGATTCAACCTGTCAGTCCATCTGTGAAGCCTGAGAGGTTTGTGACCCGTTCCGGCAGAGGACATAAGGGTAGTAAGAGCCTTGTGGTCTGTTCTAAGAGTAAAGGGTCGTCCATATATGTACATGTGCCATCGCTCACATTCTCAACTGCATGCCAACGCCTCTCTCTCTTCCACCGAATATTTCTGTTCCAGAATCCTCAGAGGCCACGAAGCAAAATCAATAGATTTTCAACACCATAATGCAGCTGTGACAGGACTGCCCCTACTGCTACCGCTGATATGTCACAGGTCACCAGGGTGAGGCTGGAGAGATCAAAATGAACTAGAGTTGGCGGTGTTGTGAGAAAATGTTTGAGTTGTTGAATAGTTTGCTCAGAATCTGCTGTTCATTCCCAGGAGGTGTTATGCTTGAGCAGCCGTCGCAGTGGGCCATGATTTCAGAATAATGGGGTAAAAACTTGAGATAATAAGCAGTCATGCCAAGTAAAGACGCAATCTGTCCAGCTGAGGTTGTCACTGGAAGGTTGAGAATGGCTTTGACGTTGGACTGCAATGGTGTGATACCTGAACTGGACACCCAAAGACCAACAAAATCTATTGCTGATTGCAAACACACATTTTTCTTTGTTCAGCGTCAGATTGTGTCTAGACAGAGAAATGAACACCTATCTGAGGCATTTGTCATGAGTCGCCATGTCCTTTCCTTTCAATGTGCACAGCCATACCAGCAAGAACAATAGACATAATTTTTGGAAAGCAACTAGGCACTGAACTTAGGCCAAAGGAAATCCTCTTAATATGGAACAACCCCATATGAGTCACAAATGCAGTCAGGTTTCTGCTGTCCTCGTATCTGCCTGTAACCTTGCCTAAGATCCAGCTTCATGAACTCTGAAGAAAGAACAATGAACATAGAAGAGCAATGGGTTTTTGTCTGGAATTACAGCCTTGTTAGGCCCCCTAAAGTAAATGCAGAGACGTATGCCCTAGAACGCTTTTGCACAACCACAAGGTTTGGGCTCAATGAGGTCTGCAGCTAGCATAGCCTGTAGTTCAGTGGTGATCTTGTAGCGCATGGCTAGTGGCACTCGTGGCTTAAAGATCCACTGAGCATAAAGTGTGTGGGAGGAGGAGAACATTCACATTTAGCAGATGCTTTTATTCCAAGTGACTTTTTAGACATTTCAAGTGACAATTTAAAAAGTTTTTTAAAGTTACAATTTAAACCAAAATTTTAAGGCAACAGTTAGGGAGAGGCTGATAGAAAGCTGCAAGCAAGCCATTACTACCATCATTGTCAGTTTGGGAGCAAAATGGTTTGGAGAAGAGGAAAGAAAATATAAGAGAACACCTTACTCTAAGAATCACATTGCAGAGAGAATTCATAACATCTGACAAGAGATGAGAAGAGATTCTAGAGTTGTTAAAAGAGGCAGGAAAGATTGAGCATAAAGACTTAGCTCAGCTGATGTGTATTCTACAGAAAAAAAATCTGGGTCCTTCACCAACCAGTGGGTCATCAGAGGCACTGCTGTGGTAGAGCCAGAAGATGTGCCGCCTTTATAGCCAATACATTTAAGTTTACAGAGTTTAAGGAGTTGCTGAGGCAGAAGCACAGTGGAAAGCTGGTCTGTTCACAAGAATAAATGTAACATCTAATTAACAAATACAGTGACTCAGAGAATGTCAGTGTGTCACTTATGTCAGTGTGTCATCTTAATAGATAGTCCCGAACCACAGTTTGATTTGTCAGACCTGCAGTTCAAGGAAGTTAGAGAGGTGATTCGAAGGCAAGGGCAGGCTCTGCACCTAGACCAAGTAACATCTCATTCAAAGTGTCCAAGAATTGCCCCAAACTCCAGTTTTGTCTGTGGAAGAACTAAGAGTTTTCTGTGTAAGAATCACAGAGCAGCGGAGAGTGGCGGAAGGAGTATAGATCCCAAAGGAGGAAAATTAAGTTCTGTATGATCTCACTGTTGAGCGCAGAAGGAAATATCTTCTTTAGTGCAGTTTCCAACCATTTATGCACCTTCTCATAAGAGAGCACCTACATTGATACATCAATACAGAAAGGAGGAGTCGCAGGTATTCCAGGCTGCTTGGAGCACAACGGTGTAGTGACACAGCTCATAAGGGAGACCAGAGAGAACAAGAGAAACTTACTGGTTTAATGGCTAGACCTGGCAAATGCATTTGTCATTCCAAACCACAGGATCCATCATAAGTTGCTGCAGTATACAATGACAAGGTACCAGATACCAAGGAGAATTACAAATCTCACCAATGATTATTACAGCAATTTAATATTCAAAATGAGAGTCTCTTCAGGAGCAAACATATCAAGCTAACACAAGGTTGAGATTGGAATCATCACAGGATGCACTACTTTTATTACACTGTTATCACTAGCCATGAATATGCTCACTAAATCTGCTGAACCACAGTGTAGAGGCCCATGACAAATACAGCCCAATGGCAACTACCCATCAGGGCTTTTATAGAGGATCTTACAGTCACCACAGAAACAGCACCAGGATGCAAGTATAATCTGCAGGGCCCAGATAAGCTAGTGTAATGGGCCTGTATACATTTCACACAAGCCAAATCAACATCATTGGTAATGTAGAAAGGGAAAGTAGAGGATAAACGAAGATTCTAAATTGCAGGTACAGCCATCTCAACTCTTTCAGAAAAGCCAGTAAGAACGAAATCAAGGTCTTGGCAAAGAGTTCGACAGTTCTTTGGTGGACACAAGGCAGATCCAGACCACAAGTGCAGTTAGTGAGTGAGTTAGAGTGTTGGATAAAATCTATAGAGAACTCTCGCTTGCCAGGGATGTTAAAAGTCTGGTTTACCAGCATGAGATTCTCCCTAGAATTCTCCGCCTACTTTTGTTATATGCATTACCAATTATGACAGTTGAAATCTTTATAGAAGAAAGTCAGCAACTACCTTAGAGGAAGGCTAGGGTTGCCAAAATGTCTGAGGAGTATTGCACTGTATGGATATCAAAAGAAACTGCAACTACAAGTCCTTAGTGGAAGAATGCAGTGTAACAAGAAAAAGAGAAGTGTTACAATACAGAGCATAAGAGATCTAAAAGTAAACAAGCAGTGATCTGGGGAAAAATGACTGAAAGAAAATGGATGGCAAAAGAGGCTGTGAGGTAGAGGCAAAGTCATAGAAGGTTGGTTTTCACTCAAGGTACATCAGGGCTTAAACCCATTCTTATGTCACACAAGAACCATAGCAGAGGGAAGGAAAATATCTGCTTTGTTCAGGAGAAGGTGTGAGAGGAAATTTACATGGACAGAGTTATGGAAAACCAAATGACAACGCACTGAATTTCTCATCCTGTCAGTGAATGATGTCCTATCCAGGCCATCAAACCTTCATCTATGGGTACAGCAGAGTCATCAGCTTGCCCTGTGTGCTCTGTGGGGATCCATGGAACATATTTTAAGATGCTGTCCAAAGGCACTTGGAGAAGTTGGAGGCACAATCAAAACCTGAAGATCATCACTAAAGCTTTTTGAAAAGGGAAAAGGATTTCAATCCCCAAAGTAGAGAATTACCTTTGTTTGGGCCATAGAGCAGCCTGTAGCCTTCCTTAGCAAAAATGATGGCTGCAGCATTACTGACCTATGCAAGAAACTGGCTACTGCCAATAGACATAGAAAAACAGCTGAAGTTGCCCAGGCACATTGTAGTCATCATGCTGCAACCTGATGTTGTCCTCATATCAGAATGCACAAATCAAGTTGTGCTTTTGAAGCTGACCATACCTTGGGAAGATTGGTTTGAAGTTGATGGTGAGTTAGGTGCTTCAAAAATAAAGGGGGCAGTAAGTGATTTGAAGCACATTCCTTGGCAAGAGCTTACAAAAAAATGGGATTGAGGAAGTGCATAGATGGGAGACATGCACAGGACAATTGAAGGAGCAGAGAGGTGGCTATGGCTAAAAAGTGGACGGCCATGGAGCTCAAAGTAGCCAGCCAGCTGGACACAAACTAGGGTCTGATCAGCCCCAGCTGGGTCACCTGGTGAAGACTTGAAACACCCTGTGATTCCAGGAACATCACTAAGGATGTGTCCAACAGCTTCAGAAGATATGTGTAGAAAATAATTATTTTGCATGATATTACTGTACTAAACATATACAATGTAAACATTTGGAAAACATATACTGTACATATTTTTAGTAAAAATACTATTTTTAATTACCAACTTACATATACCGATTTAACAAACCTTTCAGTCTGTGCACCATGTGAAAGCAGTCTGGTCCTGCTCTTCTGCTCCAGCAACAATATCTGCAGGTAGTTAGAGAAAAAGTCTTCCTCATTCAAAATGACCTAGTGTAAAAAGGAATACAAACAGAGGGAATTAAGAATATTTAATTCTCTCATCCCACTAAATAAGTTGCTCATTCATTCATTCATTCACAAACTCACATTCATTAATTCACTAAGTCATTTATTCATTAATTCACACATGCACTCATACTCACTCACTCACTGACTCACTCACTTACTCACTCACTCACTCACTCACTCACTGACTCACTCACATTCATTTATTCATTCTCTCACTCTCATTCATTCATTCATTCATTCATTCATTCATTCATTCATTCACTTATTTATTCACTCGTTAATTTTCTGGAGTCTGGAGGTCTGGAGCACCAGGAGGAAACCCACACGAACATAAGGAGAACATGCAAACTCCACACAGAAATGTCAACTGACCCAGCCGAGGCTCGAACCAGCGGCCTTCTTTCTGCGAGGCCAATGTAATACCCTCAAAATCATTAATGTATTTATTAATTCACTCATTCATTCATTCATTCACTCACTCACTCACTCACTCATACACCATCCGGCTGTCCATTCATTCACTCACTCACTTTCTCATTTATTCATACACGCATTCATTCAGCTGAAAGTACCTTTTCATAGAGATGGTTAAGTTCTGTGTAACTGAAGTTATTTGTGTTGGTGGAGATTCTTGGATTAAGTGAATTTATCTGAAAAAGACATGTATGAACAAATTATACATGTCATTTCTTTTTTCCTCCTATCATTTTTGCTTGTGGTTTGGTATATGATTCACAAATTACCTTGTTCAGAATAAAACCTGATGATTTTTCATCCCTCCAGCTCAAATTTGTTAGTTTCTTCTTAAGGGATGAATAAACATCTTGAATCAGCTCTTCAGCCTGCCAAAGAGAGAGAGAAAAAAAGCTTATGGTGTCGGTTAAGGTGTTATGGTGAAAAAAAGGTTATGGTGTTGTTTATTCATAATAAATATTTAGTTTCTTCACAAATTCAACTGATACCTCTTTCTGTGCATGTTTTTCTCTAATAGCATGACTCAGTAAGGTGTCAAAACCTCGTTCTGTCTGCTGAACACATCGCCACCAGTATGGCACCTAAGATTGCATGAAAAAAAATATATAATTATCAATGATTCACTTTAAACAGTTTTTATTAATAGAATTAACCACCGTCAACCCACCTCCTGTGTGTCTCCCGTTGCAATAGAATAGTTTCTCATTATTCGGAAGAATCTTGAATCCAGTGCAGGTATGAGTGTCTGCAGTAGACTAAAGATCATGTAGGTGTTGAGAGGACCACTGTAGATATACAGACAATGGTTTAAAAAAAACATTCCGGCATTTATTAAGTTGCAGCACTTATTCTTAAGAAAATGTAACAAAATGTGACCTACGTGCCCATCACCTTATGCTGAACATGCCATAGCCTGATTGTCTGGGACATGTGGATTATGTATGGGAGATTGTGGACTAAAACAGTATCTGATTGGTTGATAAGAAGTGGCTGAAATGTGGCTTGTAGGCAAGCAAGCCAATCGATTGCTGGAGCCAGAGTCTGTGAGAGACAAAGAAAACATATATTTCAGTTATTATACCATATTAAATATCATCTATTTGTTCATATCTATTAAAGTTTTCACTTATTTTAAAAATATTGTTCACTCACACGATAATATGAATATACACAGTGTGAGCTTGTT
Source organism: Danio albolineatus (assembly GCA_903798035.1). Taxonomy (NCBI): domain Eukaryota; kingdom Metazoa; phylum Chordata; class Actinopteri; order Cypriniformes; family Danionidae; genus Danio; species Danio albolineatus. Next base: position 963,723 of record CAIGQQ010004375.1, on the reverse strand, counting down.
GTTAATTTCTGAATTACAGTTTGTTTTAGGGGTGCAAATGTCTTGTTATTATAACTAAGAAAAAAAAGCCATAATAAATGTCTTGGCATGAAAGCATTGTCACAGTCATGTACTGTTTCATGGAGTTTTGTATGTTTTTTTTTTGCTGTTCCTGTTTCCTGGTCCCCAACACTCATTTGTATCCATAGCTACTAATTACATTATACTTTGTCTAATGGGGTGAGGACTCTGCCATGCATAGAATGAGGGGAAAAAAACAAAAGAAAGACACAGCAAGGCAGGCTTAAAACACAAGAGTTTTAAACATGAACCAAACCCAGAGGTAACAAGGTGGGCATAGGTGAACTGAATAACTAGTGATGTGATAGCAAAATGGATAGGGCTGGACAATAGACAGGAGAGCACAGAGAAACAAAGGAAAGCCATGCTCACAACAAATGGGATCAAAACACATGGCCAATGAGAGCCCAAATTAACCATGTGTTCACACAAAAATGAATATATGAACATGCATTTGTGTACAACATAAACAACACAAGATGCTGGATTGCATGCAAGACCCCAGTGCCTGGTGAGTGAACATCCAATCATGCTCTCACACATGCAGTGTGGACGTCCAATTCATGGCTCCAAACTCACACTTAACTAGACAGAAGTGGCGAGAGATCAAACATTGCCACACACAAACAACAAAAGACACATGGGCTTGAGCTTACAAGAAACCACATGCTCACTACAAAAGACAAGAACATGAGAGCGTTTAAATCTAAGATCTAAAAATACAAATATATATATAAATTGTTATAAATACAGGCAGAAATATGCCGAAAACAGCTTACTGAAACGTTTTTTTTTTTAAATGTACTGTACGTTTTGATGTCATAAATAAATCATTTTATTTTTAATATTTAAAGATGCAGTGAAAACGTGTAATTTTTTATATCTGTACCACATAAGTCATTAAAATGAAGTAATATATATATCTTTTCAAAAACCATATACACTCACTGGCCACTTTATTAGGTACAACTGCTTGTTGACGCAATGTTCTAATCAGCCAATTACAATGCAGCAACTCAATGCATTTAGGCATGTGGACATGGTCAAGACGATCTGCTGTAGTGCAAACCGAGTATCAGAATGGGAAAGAAAGGTGTTTTAAGTGACTTCGAATGTGTCATAGTTGTTGGTGCCAGACGGGATGGTCTAAGTATTTCAGAAGCTGCTGATATACTGGGATTTTCACGCACAACCCTCTCTAGGGTTTACAGAGAATGTTCCGAAAAAGAGAAAATATCCAGTGATGATGAGGTATGCAGATGAGCATCTCTGAATGCACAACACATCGAACTCTGAGGCAGATGAGCTACAGCAGCAGAAGACCACAACGGGTGCCACTCTTGTCAGCTAAGAACAGGAAACTGAGGCTACAATTTACACAGGTTCACCATAAAAGGTTAGGAAAATGCTGCCTAGTCTGATGAGTCTGGATTTCTGCTGCAACATTCGGATGGAAGGGTCAGAATTTGTCGCCAACAACATGAAAGCATGGATCCATTCATTCATTCATTCATTTTCTTTTCGGCTTAGTCCCTTTATTAATCCGGGGTCGCCACAGCGGAATGAACCGCCAACTTATCCAGCATTTGTTTTATGCAGCGGATGCCCTTCCAGCCACAACCCATCTCTGGGAAACACATTCATACATTCTCATTCACACACATACACTATGGACAATTTAGCTTACTCAATTCACCTGTACCGCATGTCTTTGGACTGTGGGGGAAACCGGAGCACCCGGAGGAAACCCACGCAACCACGGGGAGAACATGCAAACTCCACACAGAAATGCCAACTGGCCCAGCCGGGGATCGAACCAGCGACCTTCTTGCTGTGAGGCGAACGTGCTAACCACTCGGCCACCGTGGCGCCCAGCATGGATCCATTCTGCCTTTTATCAACGGTTCAGGTTGGTGGTGGTAGTATAATGGTGTGGGGGATATTTTCTTGGCACACTTTGGGTCCATTAGTACCAATTGAGCAGAAACTGACATTCCAATCAACGCCACAGCCTACCTGAGTGTTCTTGCTGACCATGTCCACAGTGTACCCATCTTCTGATGGATAACATGCCATGTCATAAAGTGCAAATTATCTCAGACTGGTTTCTTGAACATGACAATGATTTCACTGTACTCAAATGGCCTCCACTGTCACCAGAATTCAATCCAATAGAGCATCTTTGGGATGTGGTGGAACGGAGATTTGCATCATTGGATGTGCAGCCAAAAAATCTGCAGCAACTGCATGATGCTATCATGTCGATATGGACCAAAACCTCTGAGCAACATTTCCAGTACCTTGTTGAATCTATGCCACGAAGGATTAAGGCAGTTCTGATGGCAAAAGGGGGTCCAACCTAGTACTAATAAGCGTGTACCTAATAAAGTGGCCGGTGAGTGTATAAAATCATTGTATTATAGCAGTATTTGTAAATTGCAAACAGAAAAAAAATACAAATAAAAAGGATACTGGTGGTTCATACCACTGTGGTGACCCCTGGTAAATAAGGGACTAAGCCAAAGGAAAAATCAATAAATGAATGAAACTGGTACTGCATATAGTAAATAAACTACATTTAAAAAAAAGTTTTTCACTTTTTCTTATAGTGAAAACTCTTATTTGTTACTGACCCATTTATATCTGACAAATAATAAATCAGATTAAGCACAGACCTGAAGCTCTTGGATGGTAATTCTGTGGTACAGTAAATTTTGACTGAGTCGGTAGCGAAGAGGGAACGTGGCCACAGCCAGAGTTGTGGAAAGAGATACAAAGAGGCCGCAGTGTTGAGTGGTTCGATCAGAGGGAACTCCTAAGAGATCCAAATACTGACCACAGGATGTATAGAATGGACGCAGATACTGAGAAAGAAGAACAGAGACAACAAATGTATATTAAAATATGAAACATTAGCCATCTTAGTTATGTGTGAAATCTGGTAAATAGGAAATACCTACCCGCGTATTTGCTTTGGATTTATGTGTCTTGCTATTCCATTCAATAGGAAATTGGAAATGAGGCTCATCAATCTATGAAAAATGAACGTTGACATTTTCAAACCAACTTATAGATGAAAAGACAATCTTAGAATAAGTTAAAATGGACCAAAATATTGTAGATTTGTATACATAAATACATAAATAATATGTTTTCTAAAATGTAAATGTAAAATATGTGTTCAAAACAAGAATTCTTGACAGTTTTGAATTCATTACAGATTATGTTAGTAGTTTCTCTTTTTGTTAAGGGAAGCGATGTGTTCAGCCACATATAATTGCTTTATTTTTTTTTACATTTGAATGTATTTCAAAACTTCTGCTATTACAAAAATGCAGGAAGTTGTAGTTTTGTATTAGAAAACCCCTTGAGCTTCACATGCAATCCTCGTGTTAAAATCATGTGAACACAAAAAATCACATGAAAACACAAGTGAAACATGTTTTTGGGATATTTTCATGTCAAAAACAATGCAATCACATGATTCATATGTTTCACATGTTTGTTTCACATATGTTTTCTATATGATTTTAACATGTGATTGCTTATTTGAAGCGTACAAGGTTTTTCTCTAAGTTTAACATTTTTGAATAGAGTATAACAACAGGCCTGTAGGTACATAAAGGTTTGATGGTGTTTTGATCTGAGTGAAAAAGCAATTAATTTAATGTGAAAGTTACCAAATGTATTTTGTGCTAAAGCAAATATAAATGATCGACCATTTAGATCACACAGACTGTGTCACTAGTATTGTGACGATGGTCTTTGCCATTGTAATGAAATATAAATAAGATAAAATAAATAATATTAATACAATAGTAATTTAATTAATAAAAACGGTCACAGTTTATTTTGATGGTCTGTTTGTTGAATTTAAGTTACATTGCAACTAATTCTCATTAGATTATAAGTAGACTGTTAGGTCGGAGTTAGGGTTGGGGTTAGGGGTAGGGTTAGTGTAAATTGACATGTACTTGCAAAGTTTCTTATAGTCAGTTAAATGTCTGTTGAATGTCTGTATCAACAGATATTAAGTAGACAGTCTACTAATACTCAAATAAACCATCGAAAAGTGTTACCATAAAAAAACACACAAACAGTTACTGTAAGGAGCTAACTTTTGAGTTAACTGTGTAGTAGGCCCACACGGAATCTGTACCCGCAGAAATCTGCAGATTTTTGGCCCATCATTGAGTCTATTTATTTACTTGTGTAAAATATGCGTAAATTTATAATGTAATATTATAATGTCTTACAGTAGATATATTGTATGAAAGACTTGCTTTGTTTTCCAAATAAGTGGATCTAGATGGATTTGCATTTTAAACATTAAATAAAAGTTAAAAAGCTATTTTCTATTTCATATATTACGATATACTCCCAAAATAACTGAATAAATCCACAGATTTAGTTTTTTTTATAAAATTCTCCGCAGAAATAGCAAAAAATGTCTGTAGATTTTGTCTGGCCCTATGATGTAATATGAACATGTAAATTGTACTATAATATTAACATGTAAACAACCGTTTGTAATACACTGTAAATCATACTGCTAACTGCTACCTTTATCAGTGATCACCTGTATGTAGTGTCGATTGGAAGCAGAGGGCTCTTCATCAGGGTCTGGCCCTACATACACATTGAAGAAAGGAAAGGTGGAGTACTGGCCCATCAGCAGGGCGAGGGTGCTGTTAAAATCTGTTTGATTCCAAACACCTGATACTGCCCAGCCACCTAACTACAGAGTAAAAGAGAATCGATCAAAAGAAATAAACCAAAACAAAAAAAATAAACCAAAGAAATAACCAAAAAAAATTTTAATAAATAAAATTAAACACATAATGCGAGAAAGGAGTGTACCTGCTGGAGTAGTGTGAGGAAAGGTTCTGATCCCATTTTTTCTGGGGATTCTGCGTTCATGCAGGATTTGAAGAAATTCTTTGCTTTCTTTTCAGAAGCACCCACAGAAACAGCCTCATCAGGAGCTTCTGATGGAGCATAAAGAGTGAATGTCAATTATGTTTTATGCAGTATCATAAAATGACTGTTGAATTTTTCTGTGGTTCATTTGTGGCAAAATCAAGTTTACAACAAGGTTCCATTAGTTCATGATAGTTAACATGAACAAACAAAGAACAACATGCTTAATACAGGATTCATTCATCTTTGTTAACGTTAATGGAAATAAAGTTGTTCATTGTGAGTTCTTATCAACCCACAGTGCACTAATGTAAACAAGCATAATTTAGGATTTTTATAATAAATGATTAAATATTGAAAATTATTTTTTTTCCCTATTTTAGTGTTTAGTTCATGTTAGTATATAGATTAAGTAACATTAAATAATACCTTATTATAAAGCGTGACTGAAGAAAATAAATTTAAGAATTTAAAAGAATTTAAATGTTGGCAAAATGCGGAGCGCAGTGGGTAGCGCTCTTGCCTCACAGCAAGAAGGTCTCTGGTTTGAGCCTCAGCTGGGCCAGTTGACATTTCTGTGGGGAGTTTGTATGTTCTCCCCATGTTCGCGTGGGTTTCCTCCGGGTGCTCTAGTTTACCCCGCAAGTCCAAAGACATGCGGTGAATTGGGTAGGCTAAATTGTCCGTAGTGTATGAGTGTGAATGAGTGTGTTTGGATGTTTCCCAGAGATGGGTTGCAGCTGGAAGGGCATCCACTGCATAAAACAAAATGCTGGATAAGTTGGCGGTTCATTCTGCTGTGGCGACCCTGGATTAATAAAGGAACTAAGCCGAAAAGAAAATGAATAAATGAATGAATGAATGTTGGCAAAATTGGGCAGCATGGTGGCGCAGTGGGTAGCGATCTCACCTCACAGCAAGAAGGTCTCTGGTTTGAGCCTCGGCTGGGCCAGTTGACATTTCTGTGTGGAGTTTGTATGTTCTTCCCATGTTCGTTGCTCTAATTTCCCCCACAAGAAATGCGGTGAATTGGGTAGGCTAAATTGTCCGTAGTGTATGTATGTGTGTTTTAGTTTTCATTATTTTAGTTAGGACACTGTGAAACATTTTTGATTCAGTTTAATGCACAAAAAATATCGTAGATTTTCACTAACCTAGTATTTCTTTAATGGCTGTGAGTAAAGCAGTCTGTCTGTCTGGAAATTTATTTAGCTGTCCGTCACTTTTTCTCCGATCATCTGTCACTCTTCTCATCTTCATTAGTCCTCTTGTCCTCACTTCACTGTTTTTGTTCACTTCTCCCTTGACCCTCTGTCTATCCCTGTTGGTGGAAGATGCACCTGCTCCACAGGCAAACAGGAAGTAGTCACAGGGGCGAGAAAATGGATCCATGGCAACAGAAAAATGCTCTGATGCTCTTAAACAGGCAGGAGAAAGGCAAGGAGGAGCCGCTGAAACACACACACAAATCACAACCACTTCTACCAATTAAGTTAAACCCATGTCAGAATAAAGTTGGGTTTGTACCTGATTTCCATTTTGACTTCCAGGGGTCAGCAGTCTTTTGCAGGTGGGAATAGATCCCCAAACCTAATGCAATTGCGAAGAGAGAGATGGCAAAGGGAAACAGTAAGAGCCTGCGGTTCTTGTACTTGTTGCAGCCCACTGAGTTTGGTTCATCAGAATGAGGCTGTTGCTCTGGTGTTGTGACCATTTCCTGCGGGATACAACAAGATTAACAATAGTTGTTGTAGGAGTAGTGGTTGTTGCTGCAGAAGAATTATGTTATTGTAATTATTGTTGTTGTCATCGTTTTTACTGTCATCATTCTTATCACCCACCAATGCCCACCACTGTTTTTTTTCAATTATTTTATTCTATCTATCTTTTATTTGCTCTATTTATATCTATATTATTTTTTCTTCATTTTTTGAATCATGTTGAATTTTTTTATGTTTTTATTTCTGTTATTTGTTTTTCTATGTTTTCTATTTGTATTTGATTCCATGTCATTTGTGTAAATTTTTGCATAATAATAATAATAATAATAATAATGATTATTATTATTATAATAATATTTTATTGAGATGGACAGATTTTTGAGAACGTCAGTTGAAAAGCATAACTGGGAAAGGAGGTATACGCTACTCATATACTTTGTAAAAGACTGAAATTGTGTGGGTAGTCAAACATCCAAAAACAATGAAAGGGAGGGCAAAAAAAATCACCAAAGAGGAAAGAAAACAAACACTATGTTTGATTAAAAAAAGAAGTGAAATCTGTTTAGGTTACTTTTCTTCTAAACATTCTCATCACATCAGAGTGTATTTTTGTTTCTTTCTCGTTGCTATGAACTTAGGTCACATACACTTCCCCTAACCAACGTTCTGCTTAGCAGAGCAGTTCACAACATGCACTAAAACCAACAGACTTCATAATTGTCACAAATCAACTCATTCTTTCTAGCACTAGCAAGGTTAACCAACAAACTGCTGTACTGTAAACTGCTAACCATAGAGTGTTTGGTAACACCTTAATTTTTAATCTAAATTCATACTAATATCAAAACATTACCTAAGACTATTAGCTCAATAAACTACTTATTAGCTGTTTATGAACTGTGAGTAAGGTAGAAACGGGTAGAATTTTTTGGGAGGTAGGATTAGGGATGTAGAATAAGAATATGTTTTATAACAGTCAATATATTAATAACAGTTAGTAAATAGTGTTAATGGGCTAGTAGTTAATATTGTGAATTGGGTTACGTTTTTAATGGCCTATTAAAGTGCTCACTGACCTGTAGATAAATCTTGATTTTATTAATCTATTAGTAATGAAGCTGAGCTACAATAAACCGTATTTTTTTAAATTAAATTAAACAAATATTGCTTGTTAGTTGCATTAGTTAAGTTTAGCTGGCTCAGCTTCTACACTGTAAAAGTTGCCCTGCCAACAGTAAAATACTGGCCGCTGCACTGTTAAAAATTGCTGTTAATTTACGTCAAAGTTTTATAGTTCTGTTATCAAAGTCTTGCAGTTTTTTTTACTTTTTTTGGTTGATGAAATGACAAAAATGAAACATTATTTTAGTGTATTTATCAAAACATCAGCGATCACATTTGAATTATTATCCGTTGTTTTACTGTGTAGGGTGCCAGTACTGTTACTTTACAGTGCTTACTGCACTGTAAAAAATAGCTGTTAAAAACGGTCAGATTCTACAGTAAAAAAAAAAAAAAAAAAAATTCAGTGAAACAGTAAGATTCTGTTAAAAACAGAGCATTCTGGGTAATAATTTTGTTTTCGAGAAAGAAACCAACAGCAGAAAACTGTGAATGAACAGAGCTCAGAGTCGACATTTGAATTCTGTGTTCGAAATCACATGTGCCCTTGTTCACATTAATATAGTTCACCTGACAGAGTTAATGACCTCAAACGAGTGAGTTCAGACACTGATGGACATCTGCTGTTAATAATCACAATCACTAAAAGAAAGAGAAACAATGAACACAAACAGTGACGCAGTGGGTAGCGTTGTCACCTTACAGAAAGAAGGCCGCTGGTTCAGATGGCATTTCTGTGTGGAGTTTGCATGTTTCCTCCGGGTGCTCCAGTTTCCCCCACAAGTCCAAAGACATGCACTATAGGTGAATTGGGTAGGCTAAATTGTCCATAGTGTATGTGTGTGAATGAAAGTGTGTGGTGTTTCCCAGTGATGGGTTGCAGCCGGAAGGGCATCCGCTGCGTAAAACATATACTGGATAAGTTGGCGGTTCATTCTGCTGTGGCGACCCCTGATTAATAAAGGGATTAAGCTGAAAACAAAATGAATGAATGAATGAAAAATAAAACACCTTCAGTCTCAGCAGAAGACCATTAAACAACTCCACAAACAACAGCAGATACACTTATTACTGACCGCTTTGACTTCCATACAGTTCTTATTGAGAATCAGAGTTTATAACACACATTTATTATAGCAAGAAAAAAAAGTATATATATATCTTATATAAATCTAGTTTTGCTCTAATAAATGATTTTTAAAAGGTCTGAATAACTAGCCTCATGCTAAAGTGCATGCCAGCATTTTACTGTTAATTTACAGAGCAACAACTACACGCTGTTAATTTAACAGTAACTTGTTGGCAACCATGCTGCCAATTACTGACTGTTTGTTTTTAACGGGACAATTAACACTGTGTAATTAAGGTATGCTGCTGTAAAAGTACATGCACTAAATTAAAACTCAAGTGAGTTAATTTCATTCACTAAAACCAGCTGCCTCCAACTGGCTGACTAACTGCTGTTTGAGTCTTGGAAGCAGAGGCGCCACTAGCAATTTTGGGCCCCATGAAAAAATTTGAGGATGGGCCCCCTACTACCAACCTAGCTATCCAAACACTTTGTCTGCAATGTAGTTATAATGACTTTGTCCACTACTTATCAGTATTTAGTAAGAGAACAGCCATGACTGTAGCTAGCAGATGATTTATTGTTCAAATGTAAATGTAGTACAAAAAAAAGGAACAGTAATCAAATATTCACTGAAAATTTTACATTTCTAAACACACAAAACACCAGTGTGTCACTATTTAAATAGCTGTACTGCAATAGTGTCTCATACAATGTGCAATACACTTTGGTTGAAGATTTTGCAAGCAAGAAGGCCAGGCGTTTGGCACTTGGAATTTAAGTTACTGTCAGGTTAATCAACAGACCGTTTCAGGTGTATTTATGTTGTGTTTATTTGGTTTGCAGTTTGCTAGATTTTGCACTATGTTAATATAAATTTGTTCAATTTTTTTGATTGCGGATTTTGCCGGTGAGAAGGCCAGGGTTTTGCCATTTAAGTAATGGTCAGTTTAAACAAAAGAACCTTTGTTATTTATGGGTCTCACTGTAATATAATTTTGTGTCCTATTGATTTAGTGTATAAAGTGTCATTTGGGATGCAGCTAATGAAATAAATGACCAAAATACCAAATAATATGAGTATAACTGATAACATGAGTATAACCGCATTCACCATCGGGAAGCGCTATAATCACTCTCGTAGGAGAATACTGCTTTCACAATTAAAAAAAAAATTCAAGTTATCCAACATGTGCGCCCGATAGCTCCGCTCTTCTGTTACGTGCGCAAAGCTGCGGTCGTCGAGTGTGTGAAGTGTCCATCATTACACACTTAATTTTACCGGTGGAATGAGTGCATCATCCAGGTGATTAAAGTGCACACACACTACAGGCACTATTTATACTACAAAATGGCATAGAATAGTGCATAAGTATGCGATTTGGGATGCAGCTTATGTTAACCTCGAGGACATCGCTGCTTTGACAGTTTACCTGACGATCGCTTCCCGCTACTGACGGACTGAACCAAGCAGTGAAAGGAGGGGAGGGGGGGCGTGCAATTTGACAGTGACAGTTGTGACAGACACGAGGGGCAGATATAAGCCGTATTTTTATTTTTTATTTTAAATAAATTGTTTTATTTGTAATTTAGAGATAAATTCATGATTTATATTACATTATAGTACTGTTTATTATAAAGCAGATCTCTGTGGGCCCCTAGAGTGCATGGGCCCTTAGAATCATCCTAACTTTCCCCCCCTTAGCGGCGCCCCTGCTTGGAAGCAACCTTTGTAATGTTAGGCTTAATACAAGCATATTTATAATGAGAACATATTTTAGTTTAGAAACAAAGAAATTTTGAAATAAATTAATCCAAATCTGACAGTTGCACACATGCATGTAAAGATGGAATTAACAGAAGGAAAATCTCACTGCATCAGCAACTAAACAGCTACTGTCTTTAAATAAATAAACATGCAGCATAGCACCAGTTTTCTCTGTTCATCTTGGACTCAAATACTGGCTCTACTCTGCTTCACAAGGGTGACACTCTAACGACAGAGAAGTGACACTGACAACAGGGGTGCGGATTCAAATCCAGGTTTATAAGCGAGTTCAGGTAAGCAGTGGTCAACACAGGTACAAACTGATGTATACAGTATCGTAGTCAATGGGCAGGCTGATGTTCAGAGGCAAGGATCAAAACACAGCAACAGTAAGACAAAGGAAACGCGTTTTAATGTCACTTTAACAGAAAACCTTACTCAGCAATGACTGTAGCTGTGTCCCAAATGACACACTATACACTATGCACTTATGCACTATGTATTTATGCACTTACACACTCAACAGCATAGTATATGAATGTAGTGTTGTGCCAAATGGAGCACTAATGACTTTTTTACTAAGCGCAAGTTCAAACCGTATCCCCGATGATGTTTGACTGTTGCCAAATTAATGAAATAAATGAAATAAATGACCAAAATACCTAATAATACCTGGCATGAGTATAACCGCATTAACCATCGGGAGGTGCAATAATCACTCTTATGGGAGAATTTTGCTTTCACAGTCCAAAATAAATAAAGTTATCAAACATGTATGCCCGATAGCTCTGCCCCTTCCGCTACGTGCGCAAAGCTGCTTTCGTTGAGTGCGTGAAGTGTCCATCCTAACACACTTCTTATTAGCGGTGGAGAAAGTGCATCATCTGGGTAATTAAAGTGCACTTATTATTTGTAGAGTTTTCAGTGTGAACGCACTACTTACACTATTTATACTTCAAAATGGCATAGAATAGTGCATAAGTATGCGGTTTGGGACGCAGCTTGTGTGTTATGAGTTCAGACTGCATGATTTTCAAAGTAGTCGTGTCACAGATGTTTTCACACTGCATGATTATCTGGGCTAGCGTTTTGTCGCTGCTTTCTTTAAACCCATTTCACACTGCATGACTTGAATCGCCGACAGCTCCAGATATTCAGCACGCCAAATATCTCCCAGGCATCGGCGACTCTCTCAGATCTTGTCTTTGATAGTTCATATTGTGTGACTGTCACTCGCGTGCACCTGCACCAATTTGCCTGTGATTTCAGGCATTTGTCTGCGATTTCTCAAAACCTGTCGGCGAGTCAAAATCGGGGCTAAAATGCAGTCTGAACTAGGCATTAGTGTGCTGACTTACTGTATAGTCCAGGAAATCAGTTCATGAGCAGCATTAGCTGTGGGAGTGTAATCAAATAGTGACTTGGAGCAGGTGTTTGTGTGTGTTGCATGACTTGACCTGCAGTATATTTACCATTAGATTTGTAGTTCATGAGATGTGTGTGTGTGTTTACCAGGGAACTGCACAGGCTGGATCGCTGGTGATTGTGACAGACACAAAGTGGGACCGCAGAAATTAGACTCAAGTTTTACAGCAAGTTACAGTAAACTACTTCTTGTGTGCCAGAAATGTACTTTTTTTTAGCAGTCTCCTTCTGTAGTTTAAATGAACAGAATTATATTGTTAAAATACATTTTTACACAGCGTTGTTACATTTTACACCTTTAACGCTTTAACAAATACCTCAGGTTTAAATGAACATTTGTATGTGTCCACATTAATGAGTGTTCAGGAAACACAAAGCACAGCTGAAGTTAATGAGTTAATTAAATGATAATTGAGGATTAGTGATCAACAAATGCTTTTATCAACAATAAATATTAAACAAATCCACAAACACTATCACCAGCTACACTTAATAACTTTTTTTCAACATCTACATAAATTTGTCTTGAGATAAAGCTTTACAATTTCATGTCACCATTTTGGAACCATTCTTTGCTTTGTTTGGGTTCTAAAGCCTTTGTAATATTACTTTATTTCAACTGCTGAATTTTGTTTGAAAAAACTCATTTGTTATGACAAAAAAAAAATCTGGTCATTTTGTTTTTGTTTATACTGAGGCAGAACATAAATATAATATACAATCACCGGCCACTTTATTAGGTACATCTTACTTGTACTGGGTTGGACCCCCTTACAGTATGCCTTCAGAACTTCCTTAATCCTTCATGGGAGAGATTCAACAAGATACTGATAATATTCTTCAGAAATCTGGTCTATATTGACATGATAGCATCACGTACTTGCTGCAGATTTGTCACTTGCACATCCATGATGCGAATCTCCCGTTCCACCACATCCCAAAGGTGCTCTATTGGATTGAGGTCTAGTGACTGTGGAGGCCATGTAAGTACAGTGAATTTATTGTCATGTTCAAGAAACTAGTCTGAGATTCATGCTTTATGACAGCGTGTTATCCTGCTGGCAGTTGTCATCAGAAGATGAGTACACTGTGGTCATAAAGGGATGGACATGGTCATCAAGAATAGGCTATCAACAGTGGGCTGTGGCGTTGACACAATGCTCAATTGGTACTAATGAGCTCAAAGTGCCAAGAAAATATCTCTCACACATAACACCACCACCACCAGCCTGAACCGTTGATACAAGGCAAGATAAATCCATGCTTTCATGTTGTTGATGCCAAATTCTGACACTACCATTTGAATGTCACTGCAGAAATTCAGACTCATCAGACCAGGCAACTTTTTTAAAATCTTGTTTTGTCCACTTTTGGTGAGCCTGTGCGAATTGTAGCCTCAGTTTCCTGTTCTCAACTGACATGAGTGGCACCAGGTGTGATCTTCTGCTGCTGTAGCCCATCTGCCTCAAGGTTGGACATGTTGTGCATTCAGAGATGCTCTTCTGCATACCTCGGTTGTAACGAGTGGTTATTTGAGTTAGTGGTGCCTTTCTAGAAGCTTGAACCAGTCCATTGTTGGACCATTCTCCTCTGACCGCTGGCATTAATAAGGCATTTGAGTCCACAGAATTGCCGCTCACTGGATATTTTCTCTTTTTCAGACCATTCTTTGTAAACAATAGAGATGGTTGTGCATGAGAACCCCAGACCAGCCCGTCTAGCACCACCAACCATGCCACGTTCAAAGTCACTCAAATCCCCTTACTTCCCCATTCTGATGCATATGAACTGCAGCAGATCGTCTCATCATATCTACTTTACATGCCTAAATGTCTACAAGTCTAAATGCATAGAGTTGCTGCCATGTGATTGGCTGATAAGAAATTTGAAACGAGCTGTTGGACAGGTGTACCTTTTAAATTGGCAGGTGAGTGTATTATAATTTACCACTGCTATCCAATACTTAATGCATTATTAAAAGTAAATTAACATGCTTGCACGTGCCACTGAATTATTATAGTTTTTAAGCATGTCTTGAACTAAAACAACTTGCTCTCTAGAATAATTTAGACTCACAGACACATCAAGAATCACCATGCTAACCTCAACAATGGCGACAATTAACAAAGTAAACAGTTCAACTCACAAACATAAAAAAACACTCTAACAGGCTTCTACTCAACATAAACAACAACAGAATCAAAAGCAGATAAAGAAAACTGTAAGATCAACGAAAGAGTGGATTTTCTGATGGATGTCCTCTCCAGGACGGAGTAACACATATCCTTTTTATGATTATTGATAAAGTAGAATGTTTAAGGGGATCTCACGGTGATGAGGTGGGTAGCACTATCGCCTCACAGCAAGAAGTTCGCTGGTTCGAGCCTCGGCTGGGTCAGTTGGCATTTCCTCCATTTCCTCCGTTTTCCCCCAGAAGTCCAAAGACATGCGCTATAGGTAAACTGGGTAAGCTAAATTGGCCATAGCGTATGTGTGAATGTGGGTGTGTATGGATGTTTCCCAGTAACGGGTTGGAGCTGGAAGGGCATCCGCGGTGGAAAAACATATGCTAGATAAGTTGGGGGTTCATTCTGCTGTGGCGACCCCAGATTAATAAAGGGACTAACCCGAAAAGAAAATGATTGTATGAATGAATGAATGTTTAAGGGCCTAGATTATATGATGACCTCAGTGTCATCCTTTTTCAGAGTAAAACTGGAATGATATGAGTGTCATTGCTTTTTCTGTATGCCAAGTTGTTTGTTTCCAGGCCTGTTCAAGAGGTCACTGAGACCTCTCATGTGAAACTGGACGTTTGATGCTACTTGAACAGCTGTCACTAGATGCGAATTGTCTTATCTGTCGTTGTATTTGTCTGCTATGTTTATTCTAGCAGTTTTGATAAGACGGCTGAGAGCACAAGAAACAGCCTTGAGTATAAACAGTTTGTACTTTGTGTTCTATTCTTTGGTGGATCTTTTTTTACAGGTCTGGGGTCAGTTCTGATTAGCTTACTGACTGTCTGACCTTTTTATGTTGGACACTTAAGTAATCATTGGAGATATTGTCTGGAATGGTATGCATGCATGTGGAAATTTTCTATCTGTGTTTTAACCAATATTTTTTCCCCCAATTTCTGTTTAACACAAAGAAGTTTTTTTTTCCCCAGCACATTTCTAAATTGTTTTAATAACTCATTTCTAATAACTGATTTCTTTTATCTTTGCCATGATGACAGTACATAATATTTTCCAACATACTAGTATTCAGCTTAAAGTGCAATTTAAAGGCTTAATTAGGTTAATTAGGCAAGTCATTGCCTATTAATAGGGGCTAATAGTAGGACTAACAATATTGACTTAAAGGGGTGGTCCACTATGATATCATATTTTAAACTTTAGTTAATGTGTAATGTAGCTGTGTGAACATAAACAACATCTTTGATTGTGCTCAAAGTTCAATGCAAAGGGAGACACTGGCTTTTACAGAATTAGCTTAGCAAAGCCTACAGCAAAGGAAGTTTGGGGACTACAAAAAAAAATACAATACTCTGTGCAGTGAAGGGGCGTGGCCAGAAGCGCTGTAATGTTATAGCAAAGAAAACTAAAATGCTGTCCAAACGCTGCTATTTCCACAGAGCTTGTTCTGTTTCTGTATTTGGGCTTCCAGAGGACATTACACAAAGACAGAAGTGCTTACAGTTTAATTTGAATTATGTTCCAGAGAATTATATATATATATATATATATATATATATATATATATATATATATATAGCTAGCATTTGACAAAGGTATTTGGCAGTATTTACATAACAGAGTGTGCTAGTTCTAGTAGAGGCGTGAGGTATGCCATTATGTTAGTTGACCGATCAGAGCCTCTTAAGGGTGGACTTTTGGAGGAACTACTAAATATGTATGTAGTGGTTTTCATGTTAGCTGAGTAGCTGTATATAATCAAAGTAAGATATTTGAAAAAAATAACATGATTGTTCTACAAGTGAAGCATGAGCACACATTGCTTTGCACCCCATAAACACAATCAAGCCTTAAAAATACACTAAAAATGCTTAAATGCTTAAAAAAATTTTAAACTGTGTTTATTCCAGTCAAAGTAAAACAAATAAGACTTTCTCCAGAAGAAAAAAAAGTCTAGGAAATACTGTCATTGTTCTGTTTGCATCATTTGAGAAATATTTAAAAAAAAAGAAAAAGAAAGGAGGAGGGTGAATAATTTTGACTTCAACAGTACCTTAGAACATGATTGTTGTATAATTGCTTCTGCTGATAAAACTGCAAACTTTTTTTGATTGAATCTCTGACTCCGGCTCTTCTTTCTCTGACACACAGGTCATTTTTAGGTTAAAACTGTTTATTCCCCAACCACTTTAATTGTTACCACTTTTGAGGTTCAAGGACTAATTCTTGAGGTCCGAGTGTGTCTTCATAATAACTTAACTGTTTATTATTATTAATCTCTGACTCTGTAAAGGAACAGGTTATCTTTCATGTTTATTCTTGTCGTCAAAAACAAAGATGTGAAACTAACCATGAGAACAACATGAACTAGAAACACCCTTAAATAAACCTAGCATAATCACAGCATTGACCTTACAGCTTTTTTTGCTATAACACGTGTTTTATAAACTATAGTAATTTACAGTTACAGCAGCCAGGAAAAAATAAAGACGTAACTAAATTTCCGTTAATTCTCAATAAGAACTGTATGGAAATGCCCTTCAACCTTTCAGTGGGAAACACTCATACACACTCATTCACACACACGCAATGGACAACTTAGCTCACCCAATTCACTTATAGCGCATGTCTTTGGACTTGTGGGGGAAACCAGAACATCCGGAGGAAACCCACATGAACACGGGGAGAACATAAAAACTCCACATAGAAACGCCAACTGAACCAGCCGAGGCTTGAACCAATCTTGCTGTGAGGCGATTGTGCTACTCACTGCGCCACTGTGACGCCATTAACTGCAGCTTCTCAGTTATTAAAAATTTACAATGTAAGTCACTTTGCTGAACTGAACAGTTAGATTTTAACATTAGAAGTTGACAGCAGAGATCAAAATCCCTTAATAAGCTGAATGCATAATTGCATGGAAAGCACATGTGAATAACAAAACATGACATTTCATGAATTGTATTTTTTGTTATTTAATGTTAAATTGATAGTTAAGCCAAAAAAAAAAAAAGTCATAATATACTTCCCTCCAAATACATTTCTTCTGCTGAACACAAAAAAAGAGATTTCGTAAAATTCGGGTAGCCGGTTGCCTTTGATGTTCATAATTCTACTTAGTAGCTAGCTACTGGTTTCCAACATTCTTCACATTATCTTTTTTTGTGTGGGTGTGTATGTTTTTAACAAAAAAATTAATTCATAAAGGGTTGAAATTTCAACAGAAATCTATCAGGATTTTCACATGAGGGTGGAGAAACCTCATGCTGGTTACCTGAAATTTAAACTTGTTAACCAAAAGACAGACAATTTGTGTGAGCTGTGCTTTACACAGACTGATTTTGTTATTGTTGTACTGAAAATTATCTTTCAAAATAAGACTTTTAGAAAGATTTGTGGTGACAAAATTATACAAAACCTAAACTTAACCCACATTCTATGACACAATACAAATATATATATAGATATTTACTAAAACTGTGATATTCTGTAAAAACAAACAAAAAACAGTGCATTCTTAATAATATTTTTTTTTTCAGAGTAAGTAGCAAAAAGAGCAGTAAACTGAATTGCTGAAAGCTCAGAAGCGACATTTACAGTGTGATTGAAATCTTTTGTGCCCGTATTCATTATTCCGTACACTAGTTCACTAATTTAGTTCACTACAGTCAGTTAATACAAAATGAATTCAGATACTGATGAAAACTGGTTTTTGTATCAACATTTACATTACACTTATAAAGCATTTACAGATCATTACTAATTTGTTAATCTCAGGTATTTTAACATTATCAAATAAGACTGTGTTAAAAATGTAGTAAATAAAACTGAGCTGTGGGAACATGAACTAATAACTAAAAGCTTTGTTTTATTAACAAATGTAATTATTTAAATGCTAATTGATAATTAAAGTTAGTGGGATTTAATAATCACCTTTCAAGTATTAAATTTATTCCACCTTGAAATTCCTAAAGTACTCCTCTAAAATGACTGGATTTTCCCATAAAAATAACTACATCTACTCTCCAATGGGGTCTACGCATGCAAGTAATCTTTAAATTTAAGTTAGCCAGCCCAGGGCTTCCGGCTAATTGTCATCCAATGCAAAATTGGCATGTTTAAAATCTGATTTCTTTTATAAACAGCGATCTTCACTGTCTGGCTGAGATACGATATAATCAGACCAAACAAGAACACTGCATTAAATTAAATTTTCCCGCTGCCATATCTTAAAATACGGAAATTAATTTTACCCTAGAATTTTCTACATTTAAATGGTCTTATGCATCATCCATGCTGCAAAAGGAAGCTTACAGTATACCTTTCACCAGAAGCTAAAAAACACTAGCTGTGCATATACCCCATTCAGTTAGGTGACATTCAGAATTTACTTACTTTTTTTACTATAGTTGTTGTATTACCAACTAAAAAGTACCACAACAGATTCATTCAAGTACTTTACTATAGTATGAGATACGTGTTAAAAAAACAACATCAAGAAAATTCAGAACAGGTTAAGATCCATAAAATAAACCCTGAACAAGCTAGGAGCTAGCTGTTCAGCCAAAAACAAAAGTTTAAAACTAAAGTCTAAACTCTCATGTTCTTTGCTCTGTTGAACACATAATAAAATATTATGAAGATATGTCGGTAAGCAGACCATTGACGTGGCCACATAGCTGGAGAGTTTAGAATGTATTGCCATATCAGCTTGAATGCTTATTTAATGGAAAAATAGATAATGTTTAAAAACAGCTCATGCATTTCTTTAATAAATAATTCAATAACAAAAAGACATCAATAATAATATCAAATATATTTAAAAGAAACTATAAAAAATTTAAGTAATAAAAGAACGAAACTCTAAAAATAGGTATTTTTGTTTTACCCATAACATTAAAAATAGGATAAGTTTTAGATTTAGGATGATATTACAAAACTGGTATTTTGAAGTAGTTTCTCCTTTAACTAAATCTCCATGAATGAGTTTGTGTGTCCAATATGATGTCTTTAAATAACTTGAGTTAAAATAATCATTTCATTTTCTCCTTATTTTGTTTCTGACCCATTTTTGTTAACAAAAATAAAATAAAATAGTATGGAAGTCAGTAGATTAACCATCTGGTTTTCAGTTATCCATTCAAATGAAGAAAGAAGCCTGTGTAAGTCTGGAGCATTTGAAAGGTGACGGATTGAATGATGACAGTTTTAATTTTGATGCGAACAATTTTCACTGCAAAAAGCCAACTATTATAGAAAGTAAACAAACAAAAATAAATAAAATGTAGCCAGCACCTTTAAAAAAAAACAAAAAAACAATTGTGCTTATATGGATGATCAATGTTTGAATCTGGCTCGTGGGATTCTCTGATGCCATCTCACTTTCTTCCGCCATTTCCAGTACACTACAAAAACTGGCAACCAAAAGAAAATGCAGTAGCCTCACCTCAAGAACAGCTGGGTTTTCATCCATCATGTGCTTCTTTTCTTCTATTGTGGCCGTTTGTTCAGGATTCTTCCTACATATTGGTCTTCCAGTGAAGTTTTCTATTTCGTCACACGGTTCCTCTTTCTATCTCTCCTTCCGTCAACCACAAGTCATCCAACTACTATCTTCCTTCATCACACACTCTGTTCACACTTTAACCGGCTGATAACCATGTAATGATCAGGCTTCCCACAAGACCCTTCTCTTTTAAGCTTACACAACTGGTTTTATTCTAGATTTGTTTTCTGAAGCTTTCCTTTTGGCATGTTTATCAGGGCCAAAAAAGGATTTTGCTCCCAAATGCATCAATTGGATAAAGTCCCCAAAGTTAAAATTAGGAAACAGAAACACGGCTTGGAAAAAGCTGAAAGCACTTTTATTTTTACACTTTACCATTTCAAAATGCAGCATAGTTAATATTCATATTCCCCCTTAAAATGACATTTTTAAATGCATAGACGTCGTCACTCTTGACTATCAGTGGGGTATGTGAGGCTGGTCCAGGCTGATAAGAACTGAGCGGGTGTTAGAGTAGCAAAACCACAAAAGAGCACGTCACACATTGCGTGGGAATGAACATGTTTGGAAGGCGTCACATGGTAAAAACGTAAACACTTTAAATATATGCTATGAGAAGAAAACAAATGAAAGTCCAGCAAAAGAAAACATCTGTTTGTTTGTCAAGTTTACATGTTTATTAGTTCAGAATACAGTACAAACGTGAAAGGAGAACAATGATAGCAAAAATAATACATTGGCATACTTTTGACCGTAAACATACACACATTCACATATTAAGAGAGGAATTTAGATGTTCAGTTCACAAAAAAAGTCAAAGTAAATGATAAAATACGTGGAATAAATGGTCAATGGTGTCTTACTGAATTCAGCAGTGTTGTGATACCAGCATAAAAATGAAGCAACGGTGAAGTATAACAAATTAAAACACTGTAATAGCATAACAATTTCCATTTGGTCATTGATATTTTTGTGAATGGAGCAATCACTTTATTACATTTCATCAAAAAAGGAACAAAAGGAAAGGGAAACAAAAGAGATGCAAAGATAAATAAAATAAATGTTTCAGAGACATGTAGATGTAATTCTCAAAATATCAGCACAACCTTAAAGCAAAAATGAGTGGTATTAGTGAGAAAACTTTTTCCATCAAAAAAAGAAAAAAGAAAATAAAAAGAACAGGAAAAAAGTACACAATGTCATAGTGGAAAAACTGAATTCTGTGCAATAATGCCAAGGAATGCTTATTGTTAAAAATAATCTTACAGTAAGTTACTCTGACTACATTAACACTGGTCATTTTTTTTGTTCTAGCAAAAATTAAGAAAACGAACTGTTAATGAATTCTGCTCTATTTAACCAGGTGGTTCAGTTGAGGATATTCTAAAGCAGTGTTTCTCAACCATGTTCCTAGAGGACCACCAGCCCTGCACAAATTCCATGTCTCCTTGACCAAACACACTTGACTTACATCATCAGCTCATTAGCAGTGACCAACAGACCTGTGATGGGTGCGACAGACAAAGGAGACATCCAAAACATGCAGTGTTGGTGATCCACTGAGGAGAAACGCTGTTGAGAAACACTGTTCACTGTCAAATCCAGTTCCTGGAGGGCCGCAGCTCTGCAGGTTGGTTCAAACCCAACTCCAACATACTTACCTGTAGGTTTCAAACAAATTAGTTTGATCAGGTGTGTTTAATTAGCGTTGAAACTAAACTTTGCAGAGATGCGGCCCTCCAGGAGCTGGATTTGACACTAAAGGATTTGTTCTAAAGCTTTTGTTTATATAATACTATCCAATCCATGATCCAGACTTTTTCAAAATGCTCCAGCTCCTAAGAACTTATCTCCAGCCAAATATTACAGGCTCAGTGACTGATGTGCTTCTCTTTGGAAATACTCTTAAATCACCAAACCCACACAACCGCTAAATACAATTTATGGAATAAAAAAACTGATACTGGCTATGATAATCAACGCAATGTGTCGTACATATTTTGTTCAATACACTTTAGGACAAAACGAGTGTGCTTTTTGAAATACTTGCTCATTATTTCTATAAACGAAGCATGCATGACAAATACACAAATCACGTCGGTCTTTCCTTTTTTGTCACAACTACATATCACACAAGCCCTTCTCATCGACTACGGAAAAGCCTTACTGAAAGTGCACGGATGGCTGTGGGTGTACAGACTTTCACGACTTGCCTAAGTAGACAGCTGTGCTACAATTTATGGATGTTCCAGGTCTTTTTATTTTTCCAAAGGCATGCTGGGAGCTCGCTAAACTGAGACAGCAGTGCAGTACATTACCTCTGCACAGAATCAGCAACTACAGTAAAAATTGCAGCCACAAAATGCTCTAAAAATCACTTTACATATCAAACGATCTAGGGGTAAAAATAGAGTCGTACGTAACGATCAACACAGAGGCACTAACATCATCTCGAGGCCCAGACTGCAGAGCACATAAGGCAAGGCCATTCAGAAAAAAAAAACAGCAGCAAGAAAAGCTTTGTCAAGAAAAGGCTAGACTTGCAAGAGGAAGATGAATTTGAATTTAAAACACTCACAAAGACATGGCAAATATATTTTTTCAAAGTAGAGCTGTTTCAATTCCGCTTTGGGTTTGTGGCAGCTTTCCACAAATCACTATTTGGCCTGCTTGGTACGTTGGGTGTGGCACTTCATGCACAGGATTCTACCGTTCAGTGGGTAACAGCCATCAGCGTCTGCCTCAATGGAAAGGGGGCGAGCGCAATCCTGCAACGAGGGAAGAGGAAACAATTGTTATTTTTAAGCTTTTTAAAAGTGATTCTTGAAACCTGGGACTTGAATGAAAGGAGGCCTCTTCACACCTCACATCGGTAGCACTTCAGGTGAAAGTTCTTCTCTAAGGCAACAACTCTGACTGTCTCTTCACTTCCAGGGTCGGGAATAATTGGCTCGTTGCAGCTCACGCAAAGTGGAGAAAAGCGACTAAGAGAAAGACAGTCAGATAAAACAAGGTGAAAGGTTAAAATATTGTTTTTTTTTTTGTCACATCATATTAAGTTGAATTGCGTGTTTATACCACTCGAGTCATTTGTGAAGTATTCTTTTTCGACCATTTCTATGCAGTGCTTAATATGTGAATTGCGAGACCGGGGTATGAAGTCACGGATGAAAGTGAAAGTAAACAGCGGACAAGGGAGGAGGGCGGTTAAGGAAGGGAATTGGTAAAATGAGGTGTGTTCCGGCACAAATGGTATTTGTTTTACCCATAACCAAATCATAAATAAATAAAGACAAGTTACACACAAATTACCACCTATCAATCACTTTTTCCACGGGATCTGTGTCGTTATAATGGTGTAAACAAACTTGGTTGGTAAAAAAAGGTGCACAACCAACAGCAGCCAACCAACAGTAAAGCGAAAGCGAAAGATTGAAGCAGCATATTGTTGCTATCACACGTTACCTGATAGATTCAAAAGACAGAAGAGTCGTTACATAGAGACTAGATTAATTAAATATCGACCCAACCCTATTTAACACTTCAATATGTTCCCTCTGCCCGTCGTGCTTGTCATCGCTGTGTCAACTGGGCTCAGACTACAGAAGTTTTAAAATCCTAACGATAATAAAATCTAGTTGCAGCGAACACACGAGGAGAAACTTTGGCAGTTTAATTACCTCAAATCTTAAACGTGCACACACTACAAGATATGAAAACTGCAGCACAGCACACACTACAAGATAAGATATTATTAAGATTATCATGCCCGATGAAGGACATCACCTGATTGCAATATAACTTGCTTTATCAAGAATTAATATTTGTTTTAAGGCTAGGTACATCAATGTTTCACCAAGGAATGGGCTGGTATAAGTTTCTGATGGTATGATTACCTTGGATAAAAATATCACGGTTTCACAGTGTTGTGATTACTTCTTTAAAGGGCACATTTTTGACCCCTTTTTTATATTTAATATAAGTATTTTGTGTCAGCAGAATTTGTCTGTAAAGTTTCAGCTCAAAATACCCATCAGATTATTAATTATAGCTGTTTAAAGTCTCTGTATTATAGCCCTAAAAAGCTTTTTGCTGTTTTTGGTACTGCGCCTTTAAGAATAACCCTCCCCGCCCACCGTTCCCGTCAGCATGCCTTAATCTCTGCCCTCGGCTGTGTCAGACAGACAGACGCAACAGGAACAGATGTAAAGGAAGCAGATCTCACTACGTTTGTGAGAAATACAACAGTAAGAACGTTACCAAATACTGTTTGATGTGTTTGTTGAGGAGTTGCAACGATGAGTCACACACAACGTAGCTACAAAGTTTGTTCACGCATGCACACACACATACAAAGAGCGCACGCGTTGAGCTTTGCACTGCTTTTGCAAGCAAATGTAAAAGGATACAGGCTAATATCCTCTGCTGTATGGATATCTGTTATGTTAATGTACAAAATACACCTGATTTAATGTCAACAAACAGAGATTGAAGCATATTTTTTGCTGACAAGCGGCTGTGCTGATGAAGTAAAGCTGAAGTGAATCGCTGTAGTTCATTACAAACATGCACTGTTTTAAACATGTGTTCAACTTGTGAAACTCACTCTTAATCATATCTGATGATGATTGATGAACTGCGAACTGAACAGACCTTTTATTCCCGGTTGCTTTGCGCACGTCCTGTCTTGTTGATATTATTATACGCGTTACTACGGAGACATGTTAATACGCAGCTGTCAATCAATTAGGTGGGCGGAGGGACCGCAAGTTGCGATCGGTCTCATAACCGCTCCAATTGGTCCACCGTTTTTATGCTGTTAAATTGAAAAAAAAAAAAGGACTGGGTGTGTTTATATCGGCCCAAAATGACCGTCTATACACTGTACCTACACATATGACTGTCCAAACACCTTTAAAAGTAGATTTTTCATCAAAGGTGCCCTTTAAAATAAGTTGTCAGGGTAAAAATAAATAAATAAATTTCCCCATTGAAAATAATACGTTTTATTTTAGTAAACATTTATAATATTTTGGAACAGTAAACCGGTCAGGTTAATAATTTCAAATAAATGAATTCAATTCAAATAAATTAATTCAAATAAATCATTGACCTCTGCTATCTTCATTAGCTTCAAAAACAGAACCCTTACATATACCTCAGGAATGGTATAATAGAAAAATTAAACAGTTGTAAAACCTTGAATTAAAACCTCTCCCATCTCCATTCTGGTCCCATCTCTAGTTCCACCACAAAAAAAATAAAGAATAATAATAAAAAAATAATAATAATAAATCTTATTATTCAAAGTTGAAAACGCCTAAAATATCACTGTTCAGTTCAAAACTGAAAAAATAATGGGCTTATTAGTCACAGCACAGCCAAGTGCTGGTCTGTGATGACAGTGCTGCTCACCGATGGTAATCCTTGACACAGTAGGGCTTATTGTCGTCATCAGTGATGAAAGGAGCTCCCTCCAGAGAGCAGCTGCAGGTGGTGCAGCAGAAACAGTGGGCATGAAAACACTGACCCATCGCTTTCAGGACGCGGTCTGTGATGCGCTCCCCACAGCGGGAACACACGGACAGAGAACTCTGGAATCAAGCACAAGCCAAAACAAACCATAAGAATACACAATGCTTTACAGAAATATTAAAAATGTTGAGCAAGTCCCCACATTTTCAGGATTTTATTTTTTATTTTATAAAATAAGCCTTTTGCACAGAAAGACTACATTTATCTAACTGAACATACAGTAAAAATGGTACAATTAGGAAATATTATTAGAATTTTAAAATTATTAGTTTTCAGCAGCCATTACTCTAGTGTTAGCCATCACACGATTCTTCAGTAATCCTTCTATTATGCTGATTTTGAGGAAGAAAGTAAATAAAAGTAAATAAATAAAAAAATATATTAATTTATTCTGTTATAACAGAATTCATATTATAAATAAATGTTATTCTTTCGAAATAATAATATTTTTAAAGACTGGCAAAACAAAAACTATTAAATTAACACAAGAAAAAGCTCCAAAATATAATGAGACATTGAAAAATAGAGTAAGGGCTGGTGAAATTCAGTACAGTACAACATTAAAAGGAAGAATATTCAATGTAAAATGTGAAAGATAATAGCAGTCAAGGCACATAACCAAGCACAAGAACAGAACATTAGCATGTCCTGAAGCTAGTTTACTCTCCTGTTACACACACATACACAAAGAAGAATGTACACTGAAGATGCAAAATATATCATTTTATCATCGATATCGCAATGTGATCATTTGCATTAGTCACATCACGAGTATAACGTTGAGTCTGGATAATAATTTATAATTTCGCAGGTGTTTTTTGAGGCCTGTGACTGTGTGAGGGTTTTAAAAGCATTCAGGCATAAGAAATTGTACAGTCTGTACCTTATACAAATTAACAACGATTAATTTTATTGAATTGTTAATAAAAAGAAGATTATGCAGCATTACCTTACAATTGATTATTCAATTCCTGTATACCTGAATACAGTTTGACTCCTCGGAAAATAATAAAACACTTTATTAAATAAATAATTTTCAAAATTTGTATCTTTTTCTTTATTGAATTTATCTATGCTTGTAGATTGTTATATATATTTTATGCACTCCCCTGCAGAATCATCCCAATCAATCTAAAACAATAAAGTCTTTTCAAATAGTTATTCAACTCATCTAAGTGAAATTGTATTCTTATCACAATATACAAATCACAGAATAATAAAAAAACATTAATATGATATTTTTCCAATATCGTACAGCCCTAATCTACACTTTTTGAATGTAGTCCAAGTAGGCAACTTGGCATGTAACACATGATTATATATTTTCTTCGGCTTCTAAACAAATCATCTCACCATGTAGCATTCCTCGCACTGAGGTGTGCCGTCACGATCATAGAACTGCATGCCCTGTAGGGGGCGCTGGCAGCTCATACAGCAGAAACAGTGGGAGTGGAAGAGTTTATCCATTGCTCTCACTGCTGGCTGAGATCTAGACAGCGTCTCTCCACATTTACCACACACCTCTGAAAAGAAAACAGATGTTCATATTAAGAAAGAGAAACACAGACTGGGGATAATAAGAGATTTACGAGGTAAAGAAAAGTCAATTTCGGGGTGGTAAACACAGACATTAGGCTCCTGGGTGATAATTGGGTGACTGGAGAGGTCACTGCTGTTCTCTAGAGGTCTAGGTAGAACAGCAGTCTCGCTAATTAACCCACAGCACTGGCTTAAAACCAGTCATGACCAGTCCAACAATAAAGCCATTCACAATAAAGTGTGTAATAGTCAGGTATAAAAGTCCAATCCTCTCTACTGAGGAACAGATTTTTAAAAATAACCTTATTTTATTTATGTTTGTATGATTAATAGTGAGATTACTAGTGACATTATCCATATTTCTGCTCTTGACCATTAACAGAATGACAGGAAATTCATGCTGAATGAACTTTAAATTTAAAATGGAGTTAGTCTCCCTGTGATGTCAAACTACTTGCATGTGGGCACATGTATCATATATATCTCTGGATATCTTTAGATATGGGTTTGAGTAAAATGTCAATATTTGTTTCTTCTACACATGTCTCATGATATTTACTTATTTATTACAAATATGTTTAGAAATTAGAATTGAATATCAGGGTTTATTGCACCAAATATTGATTTCTTAAGCGTACTGATACTGTGAATATGTAAAAATTTATATTACCAAATGTACCTTTATGATATTTTATGCATTGATTGTAAATTTGGAAGAAATGCCACAAGTAGTCTACAGAATAAAAAAGTAAAAATCTAAGAAACTGAGAATTCTCAAGTGGTCTCTTAAATTTGTTATGCGTGTTTATACACGCACATACACTCACCAGCCACTATATATTAGGTACACCTTACTAGTACAGGGTTGGACCCCTCTTTGCCTTCAGAACTGCCTTAATACTTTTTGACATAGATTCAACAAGTTACTGGAAATATTCCTCAGAGATTTTGGTCCTTATTGACATGATAGCATGCAGTTTCAGATTTGTTGGCTGCACATCCATTCTGCGAATCTCCCGTTTTTACCACATCCCAAAGGTGCTCTATTGAATTGAGATATGGTGACTGTGGAGGCAATTTGAGTACAGTGAACTCAGTCATGTTCAAGAAACCAGTGTGAGATAATTCACACTTTATGACATTGCACATTATCCTGCTGGATGTAGCCATCAGAAGATGGGTACATTGTGGTCACCGTTGGTACTAATGGGCTCAAAGTGTGCCAAGAAAATATCCCCCGCATCATTCCACCACCACCAGTCTGAAACGTCGATACAAGGGAGGATGGATCCATGTTGATGTCAAATTCCATGTTTCAAATTCTGACCTTACCACCTGAGTGTCGCAGCAGAAATTGAGACTCATCAGACCAGGCAACGCTTTTCCAGTCTTCTATTGTCCAATTTTGGTGAGCCTGTGTGAATTGAAGCTTCAGGTTCCAGTTCTTAGCTGACAGTATCACGTTCACCTCACAGCAAGAAGGTTGCTGGTTCAAGCCTCGGCTGGGTCAGTTGGCATTTCTGTGTGGAGTTTGCATGTTCTCCCTGCGTTTGCGTAGGTTTCCTCCGGGTGCTCCGGTTTCCCCCACAGTCCAAAGATATGCGGTACAGGTGAATTGGGTAAGCTAAATTGTCCGTAGTGTATGTGTGTGAAGGAGAATGTATGGATGTTTCCCAGTGATGGGTTGCGGCTAAAAGGGCATCCGCTGCGTAAAAAAAAATGCTGGATAAGTTGGCGGTTCATTCCGCTGTGGCGACCCTGGATTATTAAAGGGACTAAGCCAACAATAAAATGAATGAATGAATGAATGCACAAGAAGTGCATAAAACATTTCACAGTGAAATAACATAGCATTAAGTTTAATAAAAAAAAAACTGTAGTAAACTTGTCTTTAAAACAGACAATATACAATAAATTAAGATTAACTAACCTCAACTCTAGTTAAAAACATACTGTACACAGTAATACTAACTGCTTGATAAACAAAATTGTAATAAATTGTCTTAAAAATAGACAACATGAAAAAATAAAGATTAACTAACCTCAATTCCAATCAGAACAAGAAATAAAAACTAACGTAAATCAAAACCACCTATTCGGTTCTCCCGCTCAACTTCGTCGTGCACGGAGTGAGCTCTGATTGGTTAACATCTTTATAATGCTAGGCTTAGCTGTAATTGCCCAGTGTGCTGTGTCAGCTCTGATTGCTTAACATATTAAAATCATGCACACAAGAACGTATTCTGAATAAAAATCTAAATAAATTAATAGATAAAATTGCAGCCTTACGCAATTAAGAAATTGCATGTGCCTAAATCACGATTTTTTAGTGATTAATTACACAGCCTTAATATCTATCCTTGTCTATAATAATTTACAGAGGTTTGAATGAAGGTGAATAAATGAGCCACAGGAACACAAGGGAACACAGCTTAGTGAACCATCATCACAAGCGAAGCATTAAAAAAATCTATTAAAAAATCAAATAAATCCATAAATGAATATCAGACTCAAACCTACAAATAGTGAAAAAGATCATACAAATCATATCTGCGGTGCGTGAATGTAGTTTTAAGAATTTTTTACAGTAACTTTCCCTTTTTAAAGACATCTAATGAACTATAAGAAAAACTCAATGCTGACAAAGACATTCATTACAATACTCATCCATAAAGACTCAGACAAAAGAGAGGTGAAGTGCTTTGGTGATAGTGATACTGACAGTGATAATAGAGGAATAAACTCATACTTCAGAGAAGCTATATAAAGTTTAACACCTACACTGGAGGATAAAGAGAGAAAGAAATGGAGAAAGAGCAAGAAAGTCTGGCACCATTGCACAGACTATGTTTACTACTGTACAGCTTGTCTGTTGCATGATAAACATGAGCCATATGGATGTCTCAGAGTGAGGCTTAAATTACAATCTAAACTAGGAAATTATGAAATAAGAACAAGTGAAAACGACACTTCAATCTCAAAAGCAGTGCTCATTCAAAAGTTTTAATTTACACAAATTTCTCATACTCTTTATGAGCTTTTTTTTTCTTTTGAATGGAAAAAAATATATTTTGACGAACACTGAAAGACGAAAAAAATGAACTCAAAGATGTTTAGAACAAGTGGAGAGTAAGTACAGTGAGAGCTGTGCACCGATGGATTTGCTCTTAAATGTTTAGACTTTTAGCAGTGAAAATTAGACCACACTGTACTGAACTAATCTGAACATAAACTCTGAAAACTGTACTGACAGTTTTAATTTACTAGAACTTCTATGTTAATCTGCTTTGACAAAAATTGCATTGTGAAAGTGCTATAGAAATAAAGATGAACTGAATAGAATTGAAAGTACATGATAACAGAATTTAGATTTTTTTGGTGAACTATCGCTTTAAGGAAGTTGATGTGTACACAAGGTGTAGCTGAGTTTGCGTAATACCTGTCGCTGGGGAGGTGATCACAGGAGGATGTTTGTCCATGTGTTGAATAAAGTCCTTGGTCATTTTCTCCAATTCTTCTACCTCTCTCATAGTTAGAGGAGTGCCACCAGAAGCTGAACCTGTGCCTGAGCCAGACACCTATATTCAACAGCATAAATATGGCATTTTCAGAAATCAATCTCTTCAAATACCGTTCTTTTGATGATTTTACTTCCAAATTTAAGTTAATGTTTGAATTTTAAATGTAGTTAATCATCATGATGTTACTGTTATTAAAAATTGTGATAAAACGTGATATTAGTAAAATATACACTACTGGTCAAAAGATTGGGGTCAATGTCATTTTTAAATGTTTTAAAATAAGCTTATACTGCTCACCAAGGCTGCAATTATGTAATAAAAATACAGTAAAAATTGTAAAATGGTGAAATGTTATTACACAATAAAATAACTGTTCAAAAGTAGTTCATCGTTTAATTTAATACTTTATTACAGGGAATTTAAAGATGAATTTTCAGCTTCATTACTCCAGTTTTCAGTCACATGATCCTTCAGAAATCACTCTAAAATTAATTATTATTATTGCTATTGCTATTATTATTAATGGTAATAGTAGCAAAAGCAATTATCACTGGAATAATAGTTTTATTTGAAACTACATACAATAAGAAATCAGTTATAATTTTTTAAATTAATATTTATCAATTTATTTACATTTAATAAATACCGCCTTAATGAACAGAATAATTTTCTAAAAAAAAATAAATAAAAAAACATTTAAAAAAGTGTATATATACTATACTATATAAACTAAAGCTTGAAAACGTTTCTCAGACTTGGAGAACATTCACATGAAACTTGTCTTTGTGACTAGCAATGGGAGAGACAGCACTCAGGTATGGTTAAAAAAAAATTAAAATTCTCTCTCTCAACACAGCACAATGGTATCCAGACACAGTCACAAAACCCACAGTTCGGAATGCACGTGACCCGTGGATTAATAACTTTTTAGAACTTGTAGGTTAATCCAACATTTATAATGTTATAATGTTAGAGATTGCCTGCTGCGTTAGTCAAATCAAGTGTATGAAAGCATTTTGGCTTCCCTGTAAAATATAATGATGACGGAAAAAGTTGTGGTGGGACCTACCTAAATGCTTACTTTGGTTAGTGTGTCTTAATGATTTGTCATTTAATTTTAGCAATTACAATGTGTAACCAACAGATGGTGACAAACAACAATCAAAATTATGTCACTGAATAGGTTTTCAAAAAGGATCCACCTATAACGAAACATGAAGTTTTATGTGGGAATTGTTGAATCATTCATTGCAAATAAATTTGATATGTTGTACAAGATGTTATATTTCTATATTTAGCGTTATCAGCAACAGCAGCAAAGATCATTTTTCGTATTGCATATTCTCCTTTTTTTCAGCTGGTTCTTTCTTGATTTTTATTTTTGTTAAAATTACAGGTTCTAAGTTTGTTTAAACCAATGGTTTTTGCAGTATTTTTTGTATAAATGGAAAGTAAATTTTATTTGTCTCCTTCCTTTTTTGCTGATCCGAAAAATGTGATCCTTGACTCAAAAACCATAGTGTGATCCGAACTGGAGATTCGTGATCTGTTACACCACTAGTGAGCAGAATAGTCACACATGTGTCAAGTGTATGTTTACACTGAAAGACAATGGAAAAATAGCCCACTGAAATGTGAGAAATCGTATTCTGTGTTAATGAACCCTTATTACACAACCATTCATATGCCAAATGTTCAGAGTCTGTGAGTTTTTTTTATGTCTTGAAAGAAGCCTCTCATGCTCACGATTATTTTTATTAATAATCATTATTTTTTTTTACTTTGTTCATTATGTTCAACTAACCTTGGGAACGTTAGAATACATTTACAGAAATACCATTTAAATCGGACCAATAACAATGACCTACCATTAATGTTTAATGCTTTATGGTTTTTAAATAATTCATAGCTGCCTATACACTGCATTACATCATCTTTATAATGTGAAAAGCTAATGCATTGTTATTTTCAGAAAAACAGTTAAAAGGTATACTTCTTTCAAAACTGAGAACTGTCATAATTTACTCAAAGCTTTACTTGTTACAAACCAATTTGAGTTTCTTCTGTTGAAGACGATATTCTGAAAAACCTTAAAAACCATGTAACCATTCACTTCCGTAATATTTGATTTTCCTACTATAAATTTCAATGGTTAACTGAGTCCAGCATTCTTTATAATATCTTCTTTTGTGTTCAACAGGTTTGGAACCACTTGAGGGTCAGTAAAGCATGACTAAATTTTCATTTTTGGGTGAAATAACTTGAGGAAGCCCTTGAGCAGGAATTAATTTTCCAAACTAAAGCTAAAAAAAACAAAACATAAGATGACCAAAACATTTTTATAAACTGCCTTGAGAATTCTTGTACTTCCTTCAAAAAATGTATTGTCGTTTCTGGCATTTATTTCAAGATTACTTTTGTTACCATATCTCCCCTTTATTTAAATATCTGCATCTAGTTCAAATATAAAACACACCCACCTTTGGAGGAACATTGTTTCCTGCTGGTCTGTTGAATGTGGACACGGGTGATGTTTTAGGAGCAGCAGGAGAAGGTGGAGCAAAGCTTTGATAGCTGCCAATGGGAGATGTTTCAGAATGATTGAAAGCAGGTGTGGGAGTTTTGGCTGGTGGAGCAATAGGGGCAGGAGGAGCCGCAGGAGGAGGTGGTGGAAAAGTGCTTTGGGGAGGGCTTTTAACGGTGTGGTTAAACCCTCTCGCTCCTCCAGAAGGTGCGGGACTAACTGTTTTTGAAACCAAATTTGAATTGAGTGGACTGGAAGAGAAGTTGCTTTTTGGAGCAACAGCTGGCCCTTTAGCCACTGACTGCACAGGAGCAGGGACAGACGTTGTGCTCAGATTGGCTGGTCGTGTTCGGGCACGTAGCTCTTCAGCCCATGGAGCAGGAGGAGGACGATCCTGCAGCTCAGGAGGGGGGAGAAAGGAAAGGGCAGGCTTTGGGGCGGTTGGTGGTGGTCCTGGTGCTGGCTTTGGTGCTGATGAAAACTGGCTAGGCAACTATGAAAACACATATAGAGAGACACACGTCAAACATCTAATTGGGGGCGGAAGTTAAAACTCTTGCAAAATCTTAAAACTGTGGCAACAGTATGTTGCAAGATTTAATTTCATTAAAACGGAACTATTATATCTTTATATACTAGCTGTGTTTTTGCTTTGTTGTTCAACAATGTTCTTATGTATTATGCAATACTAACAGGACAACAATATATAATAAATTTAACAATATATAAGATTATATAAAGTAAGAATATATATATATATATATATATATATATATACGGTGTCTTTTTACCTTTGGGTTAAAAGGTCCACTAGTCTCCATCTCTGATAACATATCGGTCAAAGAGCCTAACTGCTTATCAAAACTTGTCTGTTTCTCGAACAGCCTCTATGGAGAACAGAACAGGACAGGACAAAGTGTGAGTGAGAAATTGAAGAAAGAAAAAAAAACACATTTGAGACAAGATGAGTGTGAATTGTAGGACAGGTCAGAGTGGATGTGGTTTATGATAGGAAGACAATAAGAAAGGGTGAATCAGCTGTGAAATTAGATGTAATGTTGGAAATATGACAACAGTATATCAACGTGAGGCAATAAAAAGGGTGGGACAGTACAAAACAATAAAAATGATTTGTAAAACAGAAAAAAATAAAACAGGCTCAGAGCACAAGAACAATCCAAAACAAACAAACATTATCACAAGTGTAAAGAACCCAATATATATACAAATAAATAAATGTGCCTGTGATTATATGAATGCCTAGTTACAGCCGTAAGATCCATTTATCTGAAAAAAAATAAAGAGCAGAATGTGCATGTGAATGTGCAATGAGAGGGTCTTAGAACGATCTTAGAAACTGGGAAGAGAAACTGACAAATTACACATACATGTATACATATACATACATATACATACATGTATACATATACATACATGTATACATATACATACATATATATACATATACATACATATACATACATATATATATACATATATATATACATATATATATATATATTCCATGTTAATTATGATGGTCAAATAGACACAGTTATTTTAGGTATACAAGTCTATAACACATCAAGCCTCATCAAGATTAATGCATCTATTTGTTTTGGAAAACAAGAACATGTTCTTTGTGAATATTCCCTAAAGAATCCAATTAGTGTCAGGTAATCTTAAAAGTACTTTAATTATAAACAACCTTCCTAAAAATATTGTTTTACTAAACTACTTGATTTAGGGGTGCACCCTTAAAAATGTATAAAAAGAATATAATGTTTATGCAGTTGATTTCGCTTCCAACAGTGAGTCTGTTTGATTGAATGAGGCCCTGTGTGTGATGATGTAGCCCAATTACATCACACTCACTGGAATAACATATCCATAAATAGAGCCAGTGCTTATATGGACATGTCAGCAGTCAGGAGGGTAACTGCACCTCACAAGACAGCTAGTTTACTGCAGCAAACTACTCTTTTCAACAGTCCCACCATCTCGGATTAAACAAAGACAGTGATTAAATTGCACAAGCTGGAATGTCATAACAGGCCATAACAAGTGAGAAGTAGTGAAACATCCCCCCCAAAAAAAGAAAGAAAAAAAGAATGTAGAATAGTTTTGGATGCATAGACGACATGAATGACATAACATAAACAACTACAAAAAAAATAAATAAATAAAATAAAAAAATAAAAAAATTACGGTGTGAATGCTACATCAACATTAATTTCAACATTAAACTAAATCTGACAAGCTAAACAGAGTTCATGTGAAGTTAACACTTAAGCCAAATATATATATATATAAAATCAATAAAAGGAATGCTCTAAAATGAACAGAGAAAAAATAGTCGCTGTTGTGCTTTGCTTGACGTTTAAATAGTTTTAGCATGAACATCAATTTGTAAGACTTTGATAGCCACTATAGACCTTTTTCTTGGAACGCAAAATTACCCATTATGCTTTGCGTGTATGCGCAAGGAGATTGCTAAGAACTCATTTGGACAGCTTTGAAACGATAGTTTTAATGCATTTTATTTGTTTTTAATGTCTTTGAACCAATACTGTTGTCGATCAGCATCACCTCCCGGACTGATCATTAAAAATGCGATCTAATAGGATGGAAAACAGCTGCTGTGAGGCATTATCCTCTCGTTCTCAGATGGCATCTTGTGCCGTTTACAGTAAATGAAGCCTCGTCATCACTAAAGTCAACAGTTTCTCTTTCTTTCAAATATATAACAAACCCAAACAAATGTAGATCACCGAAATGTTTGACACTCACATAGCCTGTACTGTTCCACTTACATAAACACCTCCCGATTAGAATCAACATGTACATCAGCCAGCAGAGTATCAGTAACGGCCTTTTATTGGTCATTTTTGTAAATTGCATGACTTGCATACCTGCTAAGCTTCAAGCCAGTAATCTGGTTTGCTCTTTAATACAGTGAAGTATTGTGTGTGTGTGTGTGTGTGTGTGTGTGTGTGTGTGTGTGCGCATTGAAGAGCCGCTGAGCTAATAGCTGACTGGCCATGAACACACACACTGCATGTCTGACGGCAGACTCGTGAACTAGGAGAACGATTTTCTCTAGTGCTTGAACCACATATGACAGATTATAACGGCTTTAACACACACCTTTCAAAGCTGTGTCACAAAAACACTCTGTAATCCAATCAAAACGCTATTAAAACCCATTTTCGGACCGCAAATTACCTGTTGCAAATGCTGTAAACGGAAGTTCTAAACATTCTACCGAAAGACGCTGGTCGCTGTGGC
Source organism: Danio albolineatus (assembly GCA_903798035.1). Classification (NCBI taxonomy): domain Eukaryota; kingdom Metazoa; phylum Chordata; class Actinopteri; order Cypriniformes; family Danionidae; genus Danio; species Danio albolineatus. Next base: position 927,527 of record CAIGQQ010004375.1, on the reverse strand, counting down.
GCCCTCTATGCAGCAGCCAAAAAAAGGTCTATAAGAACAACAATGAATCATTTCCACTTCCACATAGTCTTCAATACTGCAGTTACCAGTTTAGAATACACTGAAACTATGGAAATCAGGATTAGTCTTGTGTGCATACCATGCATTTGAGAATACGGAATTACAATCAAAGTACTAATGCTGAATTAAACGTAAAAAACTTTATTTTTATAAACCTTACTTTATTAACTGTGTATTTGCATGGTAACACTGCAGTAACTGTCCACTCAATTTAAAGTGTAAATTTGATAGTCCAATTTGAAATTTGGTTTGTGCAATGAGTGTTGTTAAATAATAATAAAGATACAGGCACTTCCCACTTCATTTGTGAAATGTTACACGTTAATTCCACTGTGATTTAACAACTGCCTTAAACGCTCAAGTATTATTTATTCATTCAATCATTTTCTTTTCAGCTTAGTCCCTATATTAATCTGGGGTCACCACAGCGGAATGAACCACCAACTTATCCAGCATATTGTTTACGCAGCGGATGTCCTTCCACCTGCAACCCATCACTGGGAAACACCCATACATTCTCATTCACACTCATACACTACAGACAATTTTAGTTTGCCCAATTCACCTGTACTACATGTCTTTGGACTTGTGGGGGAAACCGGAGCACCCGGAGGAAACCCACACGAACGCGGGGAGAACATGCAAACATGCAAACATGTTATTGAATAGTTAAAATATTAGTGAACAGTTAACACCAGTATTAGACTAGGCATGGGACGATAACCATTTTCAAGATATACAGTATCGCGGTATGGAAAAGTCAAGGTTTTCATACCGCCAAAATTTTTTGCTATACCATTCCTAAGGTATGTATAAGATTTTTTTTAATTTGCATTTTTTTGTTTGTTTTTTAGGTGTAAATTGTAAACAAATGAAGATCGCAGAAGCCAATGATTCACTTGACTTAAGAAATAAAAAAATATTTTAAATGTTTCTCAAAATAAAATATATTGTGTTCAAAGGGGAAAAAGGATATGTTTTTTAGCCAGACATTTAAAAAGAATATATTTTAGAGCAGAAAACACAATACCATCATACTGTGAAACCTTGATATTTTTATCCAAGGTTATCATACCGTCAGAATCTTATACCGGCCCATGTCTATATTAGACATGTAGATTATCTTGTAATTTCACATAGATAAATGGGAAATTAAAATGGGGCCTTTTTTGAATAAAGGATAACATCAATTTCTGTAGAGCTGCTTTATAGTTGAATTAAACAGGTTTCATAATTAATGATTAAACTAAATCTCCAATAAATTGATCAGAGCTTAATAATCCGATTTTGTTTTTATATTAAGACTTTTATTGCAGAGCTGGAATTTCTCACATTTGATGATTACATTATTATTTCTGTTATTTGGCTGTTTATTCCTGTGAAAACTTTCATTTTCATTCATTCATTCATTTTCTTGTCAGCTTAGTCCCTTTATTAATCCGGGGTCGCCACAGCGGAATCAACCGCCAACTTATCCAGCATATTTTTTACGCAGCGGATGCCCTTCCAGCCAACCCAATTCACCTATACCACATGTCTTTGGACTTGTGGGGGAAACTGGAGCACCCGGAGGAAACCCACGCAACCATGGGGAGAACATACAAACTCCACACAGAAATGCCAACTGACCCAGCCGGGGCTCGAACCAGCGACCTGTGAGGGGAACGTGCTACTCACTACGCCACTGTGGCGCCAACTTTCATTTTGTTAAAACAAATATTGTGCATCACTAATCAGAATAGAGCTGTCTAGGTTTAAATAAGGAGAAAACTGTGATCAGTGTAGTTTAAAAAAAACATTTTAACTTAAAGAAACAGTAATAAAGTCATAAAGATTGAGAAAGACATAAAAGCAAGTAAAAACTTGTTAAGAACAAATTAAAATATAAAAACATACCTGCGAGTTGATACCTGCACCATTTTCAGGGAGAGGAGGAGGTGGAGGTGGGGGTGGAGGGAAGGAGGCAGAAGGTACAGAGGTAAGCTCCTCAGGAGGTGCAGGAAGGTGAAGGTCTTCTGCGACTGGGGGAGGGGCTGGGAATGAAGGAGGGGCATCAGATAAAGGGGGTATGGTTTGGCATTCCGGAGGAGGGGCTGGGAGTTCGGCATCATCCAGCGGAGGAGGAGGTGGAGGGGGTGGAAAGTCTAATAAATGGAGGCAGTGAATTTCATTACACTTGCACCAATTCACAAAGACAAAACAGTCCTATTCTGCATTATACATTCACGATAACACAAAGCATAAGAGACTAGCTTATTTACATACTGCATGTACATTAGCATACATCATGTGAAAAACAGCTCTTTAATTCATCATGTATGCCATCAAACAGAGACCAAAATGTCAGATAGATGTGTGCATGTATGTATGTATGTATGTAGAAAAGTAAAAAAATAAAATAAAAAAATAAAAAAAATCACAATATGATTATTTTGTCTATATTTGTCCTTATTTTGTTTGCTTTGGCCTTTTCGGGGTTAATTGTTGTGATCTCATGATTGCAACAGAGAAATACTGGGAAATCTCTAGACTGATGGCAATTTCTTGCCGTTTTTATGCATGATTATTACAGTCGAACTGTTGTATAAATGCAATATCACAAGAGTAGCAGTGCAAAATAGCTGTATATCGGTATGTTGGGAGGTGTGCGTTGGCTCGTAAATACACTTTGTTGCCAAATGCACATGCTGTAATTCTGTCGAGGAGAGTTACTACACCTGTGCAATCCATTACAGCATTTAAAAAAACACACAAAGCTCAAAAAAAAAAAAGTAGAGTGTGCAGTCTCATTAGCACACGTTTGATTTGTAATATAATTATATATCCCTTAAAGATATATATAAAAAAGAAATACATAAATTACCTAAAATATATTTTGTAAGGAAACTTTGTACAAAAATGAAATTAAGGGCCGTTTACACAATATGGTACTCTCTCTCTCTGCTTAGTCCCTGATCTAATGGGGTTGTCACAACCAGAATGAACTGTCAATTACTCTGGCATATAATTTATGTGGTGGATGCCATCTCTGCTGCAATTGTGGAATCAAAGCATTAAAATAAAAATGTTGTGTATGTCCCAGAATTTGGCAAAGTTTGAGTGAAAATTTGGATGATTGTGGATCTAAATCTGAAAACCTACTCACACTGTGATGCGTTTCAAATTAGTGTCTGTGAATAGTAACCCCAGAACACTTTAAACTTCCTTTTCACAGCTTCCCTAAATACCACTTCACAAGCATTTTACTATTTTAATTGAGAGAACTCGTCCTATTATGTACTTCCTAATCTGACACCATCTTAACAACAGCAATTCAAAAGTTAGGTTTAACATGAAAAAACAGAGACAGAAATACATGCTTATTACTATTGTACACTTGAATGTACGTCTAAAAAAATTATAATAATGTTATTACTTTTAATACAAGTACTAATTTGTTCCTCACTGTTTTAATGTTACCAGGAACAATTTGTATTTTGTGCAAAATTATTTTAAAGAGTTCCTAATAATTGAATTATTTTGTAAACTATAAATTTGTCAATAAACTGTTGTTAAATTAAACAAGTTCCATTCGAGTACAGAGGAGTTCACAAAAAATGCAGCTCTATAAGTTCAAGATAAACTTACATCTATATGATATTTTGGCCATTATTAAAATAAGACATGCATGCAAATTAATTAAAACAATTGTTATACTAGATTTAAAACAAGGGTATTGGCTAGAAATAACACATCATCTTTCATGGTAATGGCCTTACCATCACAGATAGATGAAGGGGGTGGGGGAACCTCTCCAACTCGTCCAATTACACCAGTGCTTACAAATGATGAAGGCTGTGATGGGGCAATCTGTGTTTTGGGGCGTGGAGGAGCCACAGATGCAAACTTTTTGGGTTGGTTGTAGAATGAAGGAGCAGTAACTTTGAGGGAGACAGAGGAAGTGACCACAATGGGCTTGCCGCTGCTGGAGTCAGACATCTTGATCTAAAAATTACAAGGATATGCAGTCAGTGAAGTGTTACAAATAAAATGAAGGCACAGCTTTTTTTATACAATGTCTTTTGTACAAACAATACACTGATTCAAATGCACCATTTGTATTGCATTGTCTGGCAGAACAGCATATGGTAGCTCTGTTGTCTGACACAGCTTTGCATGTGCAAAATTGATTCTCAGGAGAGCTTCGCAGTTAACTCATCCATTCTGGTAAAAATTTAGAGGAGCTCTTTTCTATGTTGCCAGCTTTAAAACCCTGATCTTTAGCAAGAAATCACTATAAATTTTTTAGCATTATACAGCAACATCTGGCATGTTCAACATCACTACTAAGAAGGGCTGGGCAATAATTCAAAATAAATATTGACAAAAATGAGCAAAGTTGCGACTGTCATGCACATCTTTTCAGGGAAGCATGAGTATAAATTCAGTAGTAAATCTCTGCAGAAGGTGTGGAAACTTTAAATACTCATCAGAAAAAAAATCCCAGAAAATCTCCACAAAAAAATAAAAACAAATAAAAAAATAAAAAATCAGAAAAAGATGATTTAACGGCTTTCATTAATTCAGCGTGACTTAGGGCTAAACAATATATCATTTGAGCATCCATATCGCAATATGTGTATCTGCAATTGTCACATTGCAGGACCAGATTACTAGATTATTAAAGATTAAAATATAAAAAAATGATTATTTTTAGAATTGTTCATCATGACCACCATGTTATACTACATCTTGTTGTTCAATTTCTGTACTTCAATACTGTTACACTCCCCAGAAAACCATCAAGCACGGTTTATTCATTTATTTATGCTTATAATTTATACAGATGCACCACATAGAAAAATACTTGTTCTTCCCAGCTAATCTAGATGAATGATTTTTTTCCAAATAGAGCTATTAAAATCATCTGGTGAAATTACATTAATATCAGAATATATATTGCAGTGAAACAAAATATTACAATGTCAGATTATTCCAATTTTGTGCAGCCCTAGCGTGACTAATAAATCACACATCTATAGATTCCTCTCACATACAATTGTATTTCACTGAGCTGTAGTTCCCTGAGAAGCTACGCAAACAGCTTTTGATCATCACAGAATAACAATCTCAATGTAATTTTCATCCGATTAAATTTTTTTTGTGTAGCAAATGCTACTCCATCTGAAAGTATGTGCTGGAGGTTTACTAGAACCGGTGTTAATGACGAAATATGCATGACAATCACCTTTGATTAGTTGTCCAGACATACGAATGAGGGATGTAGAAGTAACTTTACTGTAAATTCAGGGAAGTAAATAGAGCATGAAAAACAGTATCCTGTTCAGTTAAAACAAAGTTCCTCTTTTTAACTAATGTGAACAAAAGGTGTGCAGTCCAACCAGATCAAAATAAATATTTTATGTTTGCATAACCATTTTGGATCAGTGAGTTACAACAAGGAAATCCTTTACCACTGCAAATGCAATTTTCAGAGATGCCAGGCATTTCACTTTCCGTTAGAGAAATCTTAGGTAATTTTACACTGCCTAGTCATACTCCTTTCACATCTATTCTTAAGTTTGGTTTCATGTCTATCTCAAAATTGCACATGTCTAAACTGCAAGGACCAGGGGTTTAAAACAAACTCATTCCGATGACTTACAGCCCTTCAGAAGGGTACACACTGATGTACAGCAGAAGTGGCCTAATCCATCTCACAACATTTAGAATCCTTCACCTATTTTAATTCATTGGTGCATCTTGTTGAGAATGAGGGTATCTCTCTTAGTGTTGTCAAATCATCTTAAATATTAAAAATGTGATGATCATTTATGTTGTACTACCAGCACCAGTTGTGACACTACTAAACTTTCCTCCTCATATTTGAAATCACAAATTAGCATAAAGCTGAGGAGGATTTATATTTTGCAGTGTAACACTAGAATACACAACATGATTTTTCCAAATTTATTGCTTCAATTTAAAGTCCATCGAAAGTCATTTTCTATCTACAAAATTGAAAGGTTTTACAGAAAAATGACAGCACAGGCTTCAATTATTCCTCTTCAGAGTGCGATATTGTCAATTGGGAAGCCAGACAGTTTGATATTGTGAGAGGATTTAAGGATTTAATATTTTTCAATTTTATAGCACTGTCTGAGACGCATGCTTATCCCAGTTTGTTGATTTCTGAATTAGTGGTAGTACTGTATATCAGTGGTTCTCAATTGTTTTGGCCACGGGACCCACACTTTTACATGGTCATCAAGAAACGACCCAAATTTTTAGGAACTGTAATATAACTTTAGGAATTATAATTAATTTGTATTTATTTGTCAACATACACAAGTAGTGAAAGAAAAATCATGAGAAAATCAAGAGCAAGACTTACAAATAAACTATATTTTATTGCTGACATTTAAGAAAATGTATCAAATTATAGAAATATTACAAAGTAAAATTGACAAACACTATAATCAGCGGTTAGGGTAAGGAAAGATTGTTACCATAAACAAAACTGAACTGTTAATAAAACATTAACACTGATCCTGTTGAACAGAACAAACCAGCAAATTGTAAAATGATTAAAACATCCATAACAATTTTTACATCTAATATGACAGCAGTTATAAACATATGTTTCACTTAACAGTAATTTGGGAAGATAATGAGATAACTGAGGATGTGCTTTACTAATGTGATAAGAGTTTCTAAGTCAGAAGTGATGGTAGACAGTGCTACCCGAAAATCGTGCTCTATGTACAACCTGTTTCTCTGCTTTGACTCTGCACCAAGAAAGATAAGCCACTTTCACTGAGGCTTATTTCACTGAATTTCTTTTTCAGCGTCTTATCACGACAGTTCCACCAGCTGACTCTCTATGTTGCTCGGCAATGTGGCGTGCGCGCGCATTTCAAAATAAAAGTCCGGTATACGCAAAACAAGTTAAAAATTAAACTTTTGTTGTTTTTTTTGACCACACACTCCGCGACCTACTGAAAATATTCCTGCGACCCACTTTTGGGTTGCGACCCACCAGTTGAGAAATACTGCTGTAAACTCTAAAAAAAAAAAAGGTGCTAAATAGCACCAAAACTGGTTCTTTGGTCGTAACGAGGGGGGAACCTTTTTTGGTGCTATACAGCACCTTAAAAAAATAGGTGCTATATAGTACTTTTGTCAAACGGTGCTATATAGCACCTATATTTTAATGTGCTCATAATGTTACTTTACCCTTTCTGCAAATAAAACCGGCATAAGAGTTATGAAAATTAGCTATAAGAACAAGCGCTTACCAGTAGCAGTGGTGCTATATAGCACTTTAAACACCTCAAAGAACCACTGAAAAACCTTTATGGTGCTGTAATGGTCTTTACACAGTAAAAGTGCTATATAGCACCCTGACCACCTTAAAGAACCACTGAAGAACCACTGAAGAACCTTTATGGTGCTTTAAAGGTTCTTTACACAGTAAAAGTGCTAAATAGCACCTCAAATATCGCAAAGAACTTCTGAAGAACCACTGAAGAACCTTTTTTTTTTAAGAGTGTATATCATCCTAAAAAAGTTTTCAAAATTAAATGTTTTGAATATTGCTAGTTGCAATATGTTTACATAGTAAATTTGGTTACATTATGTCTTAATGTCAAGTTAATTTGTGCATTGTAGGATCCCTTAAAGGGCCAGACGGTGGCGCAGTAGGTAGCGCTGTCGCCTCACAGCAAGAAGGTTGCTGGTTCGAGCCTCGACTGGGTCAGTTGGCATTTCTGTGTGGAGTTTGCATGTTCTCCCCGTGTTCGTGTGGGTTTCCTCTGGATGGGTTGCGGCTGAAAGGGCATCTGCTGCGTAAAACAAATGCTGGAGAAGTTGGCGGTTCATTCCGCTGTGGCGACCCTGGATTAATAAAGGGACTAAGCCGAAAAGAACATACATGAATGAATGAATGAATGAATTTATGAATGAGGATCCTTTAAAATAAGACAAATCAGAACACAAAGTCAGATTAAGTTCAAATATACATTGTCCTCTTGTTGGAGAATATAATTTCCTTTTTAATCGTGTGTGAATAAGCAAGTTTTTTTAAACCAAGACTATCAGGGCTGAAGTCATACCATGACTTTCCCATTATGAGGCCTCAGAGTATGGTCAACTGAGCTTTGACTAGAAACAGTTAAAGTGCTTGAGACATGTGGATGTGATATACCGCAGAAGTACTCTCATGGCATGAGCTACGCGCAAATATTTACCTCAAGTATGTTTGCCATTAAAACTGACAGCATTACCTCACATCCTCCAACTGTAGTGAGCCAAGTTTCATTTCACCCTATGACTAAGTCAGAACTTTTTTCCCCTCTAGAGTTCTCATAATAGAGCCAGTGAACCATATCAAACACTCCTACTTTCAAAGTATGAATTACAGATGATGGCAAACTCTTTAAAGGCATTAGATGCAGCCTGCACTGTCCTAACCACTTAGCTCTCTCTCCTTCAACCCACTATTCCCTTCAGAGGAAGATGATGTCTACACGGGTTTCATGACAAACGATAATCTTTCATTCTAGCTGTATTAATTGCAGCCACATTTTTGCCATTCTATTATAATAAACACAATATGAATTACTAAATCATGCTATATGATCAGAAAAGAAAAAAGGATATATCATGCGGCATATATTAACTGCAAGTACAAACAATTTGGTACTGTATAATAAAAGCTATACAAGTCTAAACTGGCATGCATTTTTAATAAAGTGGAGTCATTTTTTAAACAAATTACACCACTTTACAAAATATATTAAGTATTATAATCAAGTATTATAATTAAGTAAAATGACAGTTCACCCCCCAAAAATTTAATTCTTACAATCAGTTTTCTCTGTTGAGTAAGTAATTTTGTACATTTAAATAGTACATTTATTGTGTATTGCTATACATCCAAAGCACTTTATAATCATGTAAGGGGGTTTCATCACACCATGACCGATGTGTAGGACCAGACGGAATCTGCGGACATTTTTTGTTATTTCTGCGGAGTATTTTGTTAAAAATCTGCGGATTTATGCAGAATGATTTTGGCAGTATCATAACTAAAACCTTAATATATGAAATAAAAAGTTATATCTTTTTAACTTTTATATAATGTTTACAATGCAAATCCAATTAGATCCACTTTATTTGGTAAACAAAGCAAGTCTCTGATATAATAAAAGGCAGAAAATAGTACTTTACAAACTGTATTGTAAATAAATCATATGAATATTTTCATATTAGTCAATATTATTACTGAAATTAATTTGAAAACTGAATAAATATAAATTTACACACATTTACACTAGTAAATAAACAGAATCAATTATGGGCTAAAAATCTGCGGAAATCTGTGCACGCAGATTCCGTGTGGGCCTACCGATGTGCAACATAAAACGTAAATGTGAAAGTGCACCGTGTTTAAAACTGTAGATTCTCAAAAAACTGTTGAAAGAGTTCACTCAGTCGATTGGAAGAAAATTATTAGCTGGCCCCGGTGGCTCTTCGACATAAACTAGATCTTCGCAATTTTACGTCGCCAAGGCCTTTAGATAACCATACGCAATTTTGATGTTGATCTGAAGAAATCCAAACCAAACCATCTCCAAATCTGCAAAGCTCTTAACAGATATTGGTTAACCTTAAGATGAAGCACAATTTAAAAACCAAAAAAGAGGTTTAGAGTGGGGTTTAAAACTATTTTTGGTTCCCAGTTTTGAGGGTGCTGTGAGAGGCAGTGCAAATCCTTCACCTTGTTCTAAAAGTGGAGTTTAATAATGCAGAGGTGCATGTGTAGATTAAATATTCACAAAGGACAGAAAACAAGCCATAAACCCTGAGTTTGAAAATACTATTTGTTTGCATGTTATGCACTCCCAGAAAAACACAAGATTGTGGGTGCTTACAAAAAATGAACTTGCATGAAATGTTCCAGATAATTTTTCCAACAACAGATTCTCAGCCGAGCACACAAGACGGAATGATAATGATTAATTCTGGCCAGTGGTTTTCTTTAGTTCAAACAAGGGTTGGCTGAGATGTATTAGTATTTTTTAGAAGTGTTAAAAGACTGAGAGAAGTAATATTTTTAAGAATAAATAATTTTCTAAAAAATGTTTAATAAATGTGTGATGAATTTATCCATATAGATATAAAAGTATAAAATATATACCAAAATATAAAATGCATACAATGTATGAATGATAACAAAATGATAACAACCCTTCCATAAGATTTTTTTTCCAGGAAATGAAAATAAAATGAAAAAGGCAATTAAGAAACAATGCAACTTTAAAGTACTCCAGCATTTAAAGTGGCAGCTTATGGAAAATAAACAACACTTTTGTGCAATTGAGTAGATTATTCTTAATAGGAGTGCCTTAATGATGGGGTTTAAAGGTGCCCTATGAAGAAAATCTGGGTATACCTAGGCATAGTCAAATAATAAGTGATCAGTATATAGAAATGGCTATACCGTCAGCCTCAGACACCATTGTTTCCTCGTTATTCAATGAGTATAAAACTCTGGTGGCCAAAAGGCCAATCAGAACACAAAATCAAACTGTTGCGTGACTCCTAGGGCACAACCTCATCATTTGCATGTAGGTTCTACATCATCCGGACCTGATGAGCAGCGGCGTTATCAAGAGATCACTAGCCAAAGCACAGACTGATATGTTGCTCTGGAATCTTTAATATGCATGTCTCAGGCAGTGTTTGATAAGCCACATTTCCAACATTTCCTAGTGAGACAACAATGAGCATTTACCTTCCTGTTATTTTTAAGTTTATATTTAACTTACTATATATGTGGGGCATTTATTTTTGAAAACAAAAGACGTGCATAATAGGGTTGGGTCAATAAACGATGCTAAATGTGATATTAAATTAATCTCGTCTCTATCTAATGATTCTGCCTTTTGAATCTATCGGACACCATGTCACAGCGTCAGTACACTACTTCAATCTTTCGCTTTCACGCTTGTACTTAGTAAATTTAGCGTAAACCTCAAGATACTGTTGATTGGTCCCTGTTGCTTGTGCATCCTTTTTACCAACCAAGTTCATCAACGCAATTATAGCGACGCAAATCACTCTGCCTATACAGAGCAAAATGCAGGATTTACAGATTATACATTTATTCAGAGCCACTAAAAGAGGTATACGGTATATTTCATTGCATTTTTTGTTAATTTATCAGGAATTTGATGCGCACGTTTCAAAAAACATCCCTCAGCTCTTATTGTCATTTATCTGGAGTAAAAGAAATGTCATTAAATATCATCTGATCATGCAGATGTTGTATTAATTCCTGCCTGTTTTTTCCTTTGACATTATAGCTTCAAAATACAACACAATACACATATTGCCCTCTTTTGTCAAGCCTAGTCTTTGTCCACAGGAAATCACAGGAAAATAAGTTAAAAAGATTTATAGGTAACTACTTTGTTAAAGTTTTGACAAAGTAAGTATTATGCTGCCTGTGTCCAGGGTAAAACATGCTTGTCTTGTATTCCTTATGTTTTGGAGACCACGAGTATTGCAATAGCATTACATTTTTACCTTATGGAGACATTTTTTTCCCCATGAGGAAAACAGACCTTAATTCACATAGAATTAAGTACTTTGTAAATGTAAAAATGCAGACTGTTTCCTGTGAGGGTTAAGTTTAGGGGTATGGTTGGGGGATAGAATATACAGTAGTGGTGTAACAAATCACAAATCTCATAGTTCGCATCACACTACGGTTTTTGAACTTAGAACCTGTCATTTTAATAAAATAAAAATCAAGAAAGAACCAGCTGAAAAAAAAGGACAATATTCAATACGAAAAATTATCGCAACTGTAACTGACAATGCTAAATATAGAAATCTATCATCTTGTACAACAGATCATATTTTCAATTAGTGATTCAAAAATTCATACATAAAAATTAATGTTTCATTATAGGTGTATTATTTTGGAAAGCCAGTGATTTTTAATCTTTACCATAAACATCAGTGTTTATACAGAATTTGAACGACAAACTGTTATCCCAGTACTTCTGTGTTATTTAATTGTTTGTAACGAACAGAAAGTGTAAAACTGAATCTCCCTCAATCAAACGCAGATTTGACATTTGCAAATCATTATTATTTATGTTGCAGGGGTTTGAATTGAGATCACGATCTTTTAATGTTCAATTGTGCAGCTTTACACTGAATGCATTAATGCAGGCTAAACAAACAGTGGCAGAAAACACATTTAATCAATGACCCAAGAAGGCATTTAGGCAAATCTTAGTAAGTTTTCCGTCATCATTTCTTACAGGGAGGCCAAAATGCTTTCATACACGTGATTTGAATGACGTGAGAGGTGACCTCTCTGCAGTTGTAATAAATGTTGGATTAACCTACCAGTTCAAAAAAAAGTTTTGAATGTGCAGGTCATGTGCGTTCTGAACTGTGAGTTGTGATCCATACCGATCACGAATGAACCGTGATACGTTACACCGCTAATATACAGTCTGTACAGTAAACCTGTGAGGGTTGCATGTCAGAGCAGAGCTCATTAATATTCATGACCCATCCAAATATGGGCAATATATGGCCCATCTGATTCTAAGGGTACTTTACTGAGTAATAAATGAGCATGTAAAAAGTATAGATTTCTGGATATTTTTATTAACTATTTTTATTGAACTTATTGAACCAATGCAGCATATGGCACCTTTAAAAGAAACTTAATAGTAAAAAAAAAAAAAACTTCAAAGGAGTAGTTTCACCCAAAATGAAAATTTCCTCACCATTTACTCTAACTCCTAGCGATTCTAAACTAAAAAAACACTGCAAATATACTGCCGATTTTCAACGTATCACTCGTCCCTAATTGTAAACTAAGACCCGTGCATGGTTTTCTCTGCTTGTTGAGATAACCAGCTGCCAGTTTGGCTGATGTATTTGGTCTCTGTGAGTACACTAATGGTTTGGCTACACTGCTAGGTTCTCAGATAATGTGAAGAAGGTAGACAACACATTAGTGAGTGGAGATCAATCACTTGCAAAACAAAAGTCTAACTGTAAAATGGTGCTGTTCAAACAAGCATGAACACCCAACAAGAGATCTTTCATTACCCACTATGGAGTTCCAGAAAAGGATTAAATGTGATCAAACTAGCACCTTCTCACAGTATGTGTGTGTGCCATGGAAAGAGAAACAGCTGCAACATAAAGATTCCAATGGTCCTACGAACGTGTCTGCATTTCATCACTTGATCACAATGACTACAGTACAGTATGTGATATAGGGAGTCTGGCTCTATTTGTGGAAAGCAGCAGCAGCTGATCTGGCTCCTTGAGGTCTTCTTGTGAAGCATTGATGGATATTGTGGCCTGTAAATGGTACCCCAGAGGAAAACTTGGAAACTAATTGAAGATCAGCGCATGACATGCAAATTCAACTGGAGACAATAAGATGTAAATAATAGGAGATGTTGAAATTGCATTGAGTAATGTTTCTTTGTGACCGCAGATGTGAACACTCCTTTTAAAGTGGTCAAACAAGCGCAGACAAACATAAATGTGTCATAGTTCCTCTATATGCCTTCCTATAGCTAGCAGTCATTTTCTGCATTGCCGTTTTCTTGGTTCCTCTAGAGATTGTACCGCCGCTACAGCATATCTATGTACTTTGTTAGTGACAATTCAATAATAAGACAAGTACATTATGACTGTGTTTGAACAGAATTGATTTTAAGAAGTAATATTGTAATTTTTTAGTAAAGAGGAACAGCTTTTATCACCTCATAATGACATGTGTGGTGACGCTGAGCTGTCAACTATTTGACATCATTCTATGGCCCCACAGTTTTAGATAATGTCATCTATGACTGTTCATACACAATGACTCTAACAGTATTACAGTACTTGACGGCAATGACTAACATGAGACTAACTTCCTTTCCTGAATCCAGTTTAAACATGTACAAAGACACTCTGTTGGAATTTGGTATGGTGACAACTCCACAAGCAGCGGGATTCTATTGTTTAGGGTGACGATGGTGAAAAGCATGTCACACCCACAATTTGTCTATGTTATGCTTGGCTTGCACATATCTCAGACGCATCACATGATTACGTCATATGGTGAAGGTGCATATAACATGGGTCATGAAGGTTTGTCGATAAATTGGTTGTTTTATGTGGTGCTTGTTTAACATTAGTGTGAAATTACAGATACTCAATTTACTAAAATTGATTAGTTAATCTCATATTGGGACTTGTGAAGCTGCGCATCAATGGATTTGCTTTTCAATAACTTTTAGCAATAAAAAAATTAAACTACACTGACATAGTTTCAATTTACTGTTAAGCTGCTTTGACAGAACCTACATTGTAAAAGTGCTATAGAAATAAAGATGAATTGAATATTGTACTTGATCAAGTATAATTAAAGATTTAGGTGTTTTTTTTCTCCACTGTTTTCTTTCATTCTGTATTCACTGCTTTTCATTCATTCATTCATTCATTTTCATTTCTGCTTAGTCCAGTATATTAATCTGGGGTTGCCACAACGGAATGAACCACAAATTTATCCAGCACAAGTTTTCCAGCTACAGCCCATTATTGGGAAAAAGTCACAGTTTTATGATTATGTATTTCTTGTTTATTGTGATTGGCTGAGTTTGTTAGTCAGCATTCAAAGTGTAAAACCGAATTGTTAACATATAGTTAGACTTTTGACCCTGAGGTTACACATATTTTGCATGTAAAGAATAAACCTCTGTTCTGTCTGCTTATTAGGTCCATTTATTAAAATAATGTACAATCTCACATTCTAAATGTATAGTCTATGAATGGCAAATTATTAACATTTCACCCTTAAAGAAATGGTACTGATGTAAGCTACATTGCAGGGTACAGTAAAAGGTGAAATCATTTTCAAAACAAAATACACTTACTACACCTAAGTACATTTACGAGGGCTACCTTTTCCTCATACTTTGAGTAGTAACAGGTACTTTTACTCGCACTACCTTTTTTGCAAGCAATGGTACTTTTAAAGTACCATTCAAATAATACTCGTCTATACATTCCACCGCTTATATATATATGAACAAACCATTCTAATTTATAATAGGTATTAATAATACTTACAAATAAACATTAAATAGCAGACTAATACAACAATGTTTGTTTAGAAACCATGAGCAGGGTTTCATAAATCACTAAATTTTTGTTGTTACACTTTTGTCCTAACGTGACTAGCTGCCCACCAATTTCCTAATAATACGCTCACTGCATCTCCCATTAGAGTACGACAGCCGCATTCACCACATAAACTAGACAACCCAAAAACAAACTTGCGTTGCCCGAAGGCCAGTAAATCCCATAGTCATCCTTATAGGGACTCCACCCAGAGAAATGATTCGTTCATTCATAACAACGTCCTCGCTTTAAATGGTGAACTGATGTAATTGTGGTCTAGTTCGTCAGACACGGAAAACTTTGTGTAACTTAACTGTTCCTGACCGTTTTTAATCAGGCACAACAGCAGTGCGAGCAAAGCAAAAACAAGATGCTTTCACCTTATATGGATATCTGACTGGAAACCCAGTGAAATACAGCTCTCAATTTGAATTTAATACAAGAAAACCAATTGTGCTAAATAACAAACACTGATCTTTACATATACTTTAACGTTATACCTATGAATAAAACTATACAATTAACATATTACATGAACGGGCCCCACCCCTCACCTTTTATACAAATATATATTTTTTTAGATTATTTCACTTCATTTCAGAGCTATGAAGACACTATGCGATTGCATTTTAAAGAGAAACACCACGACTTACAGTTGTGCTATTTAACTTAATCTATTTCGTCAAATCACCGCGAATGTGTTTGCGGCTTTGATGCGAATATAGATAGCAGTGCGTGAAAACCGCTGTCATTAAAAACGTCAGAAAAAAAGATGGGGAAAAGACACTTACTATTCGTTTTGTTCGTGAAAGATGCAGTCAAGCAGCAGTAGGTACAGGTTGTCCGATGCAGAAACCGCCTCTGATTTCAACCACTTCGGTATTTTATGGGCAAATATCCTTCTTTGTGAGTATCCTTTCTTAATTTATACCGCTTTATAGTGCTGTATTGTTGTGAAGCACCATGCTGTTAAAACTAGGCAGCTCTCAAGAGGACGTTCGCCAGCGAATCTGCTCTGCTCATATGAACTTTTTCCTAATGTACTACCTACTCTAGACACACTTCCGGTTGACGCTTCCGCATTCTCCTGACCGCTGGAGGTGGGACAAAATCAAAAGCCAATGATAACGACACTACTGTTAAAAAAGAGATCTGTACAACATGCATATATATAGCAAACATGGTTTGGTAAATATATCTGGGCCATAAAAATTGGATGTCAATATGAAAGATACTTCAGAAACGGCTCCCTTATTAATGGTAAAATAGAAGAGATTTAAAAAAATGGGAAAATATAGGGTTTTCCTATTATTATTATTATTATTATTATTATTATTATTATTATTATTATTATGTATAGTTCATCTACTTTCATATATATTATAAGTATGCTGTTTTGTGCTAATTTGTTACTTCACTAGTTATGCACAAAATCCTCACTTAAATATAATTTTAGCAATCAGCTTTGACTTATGCCTGTCTCCTTCTCCTGTTTTTTAAACCTATCCATTTATCTCTGACTGTGCACCAAAAACTACGTTTTAATGTTTTTAATGAAACTACTGGACTTTTCTGCCTCCTCTACTCGTGTTTCTTTCAGCCCTCTAACCACATGTCTCTTGGAATGACACCATCCCTCCATCTAAACAAGTTATTTATTTTTTGTCTAAACCTTAACTCATGTTGACATTACTTAAAATAGGCATATATCCACTATAAGAGACTGGCCATTTCATCTTTACAATGTTTTCATCTTCACGGTTCTTCAATTGAGAGCAAAAGCAAAGTTTGAAAAGGCTGAGTGACCAATATACATTTGCATATACATATACAACACATGGCGCCACGGTGGCCGAGTGGTTAGCACGTTCGCCTCACAGCAAGAAGGTCGCTGGTTCGATCCCCGGCTGGGCCAGTTGGCATTTCTGTGTGGAGTTTGCATGTTCTCCCCGTGGTTGCGTGGGTTTCCTCCGGGTGCTCCGGTTTCCCCCACAGTCCAAAGACATGCGGTACAGGTGAATTGGGTAAGCTAAATTGTCCATAGTGTATGTGTGTGTGAATGTATATGTATGGATGTGTTTCCCAGAGATGGGTTGTGGCTGGAAGGGCATCCGCTGCGTAAAACAAATGCCGGATAAGTTGGCGGTTCATTCCGCTGTGGCGACCCCGGATTAATAAAGGGACTAAGCCGAAAAAAAGAAAATGAATGAATGAATATACAACACATAATTGAACTAATTGCTCATCGAGAATCTCCACATTAGCTTATTTGTTTGTGCAACCATGAATGATTTAGTGACATTGTAAAATTGCAATATTCTAGAAATCACAAATTTAGAAAGCCCAACATATCTTGGCTCAAAGGTACATCAGTATGTCTTTTATTTAGACAAACTAGAGGGTTTTAGTAACTTTATTGGATCAGCAAATATAATGTTTGTTATATTGATGTTTTTGCTTTTTTGTTCATTTACTGTTAAAGTGGGAGGAAGCAGTGACCCTTAAAATCTGCTTAAATATATATTGAAAGTATGCTGTTCGTGTTAACTGGTTACTTGTTATGCACAAAAGCCACTAAAAAGTAATACATAAATAGGATAAACAACCAAGTACTGCTTAAACTTACCTATAAGCCTGTCTCCTGTTTTTATATTTCTCTGAGCCTCCTTTTTTGTATCTCCCTCTCTGTGCCCCCGAAAAACAGTTTTCGATGATTACTTTTCTTTTTAGATGCACAGCTGTTGGACCCTCCCCCTACAATACTTAAAAGACTGACACAATCTCTCTGTCTAAACAAGTTCTCTCTCGTTTGTCTTTTGCACAGGTCATGCGTAATACAAACCAAACACCTCGCTGTCTCTCCCTCAGTCTCGCCCCCTTTGGATTCTTTAAACATTCCTCATTCTATGACATCAACCCTGCCTGCCTTTCCTTGTAAGGCCAGAGTGGGTGAGTAAGTGATTGAGAAAGGGAGCCAGAGAAAGAGGGAGGTAAGAGAGAGAGAGAGAGATAAAGAAGGTTGGGGGTTTTATTAGACGCAGACATGTAGTAGGAGACACAGAAGGAAAGATACAAGAACACACAGTGCTCAGTGAGACGATCAGTCTAACACAAAACCTGCGTCTCGATCAAAAACAACACTTTTAAAGTCAACTCAGTTTTAAAAGTCGTGGTCAGCCTCTGCTTTGCTGCAAATATAATTTTCCACTGCTGGTTTCGATTAAATTTGAAGCAAACAGGGTCATTTGTAAGGCATTGAATTAATAGTTCAGCTAAAAAAAGGAATGTTACTTTTTTATTTACCTGAATTGTATTATAAATAACATCTGGCTTTATTTCTTCAAACGCAAAATGAGAAAACAGAATAGCCTATATAGATAGCCATCTGCTTTTTCTTAATTTAAAAAAGCAAGATCCACAACTAGATCCAAAAGGCATAGGCATGCTATTTTGTGTATAAATTTTTATAACCCCCCTATACAGTTGAGGTCAGAATTATTAGCCCCCTGTTTATTTTTCCCCCGATTTCTGTTTAACAGAGAGAAGATTTTTTTTCAACACATTTCTATACATAATAGTTTTAATAACCCAGTTTTAATCACTGATTTATTTCTTTGCCATGATGACAATGAATTATATTTTACTAGATATTTTTTAAGACACTTCTATACAGTTTAAAGTGACATTTAAATGCTTAGCTAGGTTAATTAGGTTATCTAGGCAGGTTAGGGTAATTAGGGAAGTTATTGTATAACGATGGTTTGTTCCGTAGACTATTGAAAAAAATAGCTTAGAGAGGCAAATAATTTTGACCTTAAAATGGTTTTTAAAAAATTAAAAACTGCTTTTATACTAGCCGAAATAAAACAAATAAGACTTTCTCCAGAAGAAAAAATATCATCAGACATACTGTGAAAATGTCCTTGCTCTGTTTAACATTCATTCCTTCATTCATTTTCTTGTCAGCTTAGTCCCTTCATTAATCTGGGGTCGCCACAGCGGAATGAACCGCCAAATTATTCAGTATATGTTTTACGTAGCAGATGCCCTTCCAGCTGCAACCCATCTCTGGGAAACATCCATACACACTCATTCACACACATACACTACGGACAATTTAGCCTACCCAATTCACCTATACCACATGTCTTTGGACTTGTGGGGGAAACTGGAGCACCCAGAGGAAACCTACGCAACCACGGGGAGAACATGCAAACTCCTCACAGAAATGCCAACTGACCCAGCCGGGGCTCGAACCAGCAACCTTCTTGTTGTGAGCCGAACGTACTACTTACTACGCCACCATGGTGTCTGTTAAACATCATTTGGGAAAAATTTTAAAAAGAAAAAAATAAATAAACAAGGGCTAATAATTCTGACTTTGTTTGTTTTACTTTTAAGTACACCTTGACACTATTCATAAATTGCCTAATAATTAAAATTTAATCATTACAAATTTGCAATTACAAATATATTAATTTAAAGGGCACCATATATGATGAAAATCAACTTTTGGAATCTGTTTGGACAGAACTGTGTGTAGGTATAGTGTGTCCACTGTCATACTGGAGTGATATAAACCCAACAAGTCTGTTTTTTTTCCCCCTAACGTTAAAAAAGGATTCAAATCCCAGTGACTTTGGGGTCCACCGCAATGTGACGTAGGAGTGTGTGATTTTCCGTTGGTTTTAAAACATGTCACAACCCTCTGAGATCAGCTGCACTTCAATAATTAATGTATAGGTTTAAAACATTTCAAAAAAGTGCATGATCGTAATAAAAAGAGCAAAATCGTTATTTAATTCTTAACCACAATAATCACCATAGCTGCATGGTGCAAATGTGTGTGTGTATACTGAAAACATATTTCTGTGTGACTTTCAGAAAGGCTTGAATAGACTGCACTACAAATACATCAAAAAAACTTATTTGGTATTTTTGACTAGTGACCTTATTTCAGCTTTTTCTATGGCTGTCTCTATCACTGACGGCTGTTTATCTGAAGTCACAAATGATCTTGAGAGAAACCAGGCTCAGTTGGGCATGGCCATTTCTCCCCTGGCCAAACTTCCTGTGCAAAGCTGCTGTCTATGTCACGATTTATGGATCTGCATGTTTCTCTTGTGTGTGTGTGCGTGTGTGTGTGTGTGTGTGTGTGTGTGTGTATGTGTGGTTGCTCGGTTGACAGCTCTGTGTTTACCTCTACAGCTGGGCAGTCACGTGGTATGGTTACTACCAGCCGATTCATCAACGTGCTCAGCTGTTGCGCATTAACCCGCTTTATCAGGCCGGCGATCCTGTTTCTCTCTGTCAGTTCGTTGTTGTTCATGTCTGTCTCCGTCTGTTGTCAGGCTATCCTCGCTGACACCGGTTATGCTCCGATCACTTCCTTGAGATCAAGTTTACCTCCTCCTGTATGTGTTGTTCGCTGGACTCCTTTTCTTCTCCTGTCTTCAGCGGTAGATCATCAACTATTTTCTACACGAACAATTTCTGCCTGTACTGCTTCAGGCTTGTGAACTCTAATAAACTCTGTTCACTTGCAATTGGGTCCTGTCTTGAATCATGACAGAACGAACTGACCCCAGCATGGACCCAGCGAGTGTGACGGAGATCACAGATTTTTTAAGCAAAGCTCACTTCGACTTGATCGCCAAGAGGGACAAATGTTGGTCACAGGACAAGCCATTCAAGCACTGGTAAATCAAGTTTCGGAACTCACCACACAGCTACAGTCTACAGTCTGAGACTACAGTCTGCTGTCGTTCCGCAAGCACCCGCTGTCACTCCACCGGTGATTTAACCGTCTGTTCAGAGCATCCGAGTCACGGAACCGCGACTTCCACCACCGGCTTTTTACTCCGGCGAGCCCAAGTTATGCCGCTCGTTCATCGCCAAATGCTCTCTTTACATATCGTTACAAACCTCCTCATTTCCCACTGAGGAGAGCAAGGTCGCATTTGTTATCACCCTGCTGTCAGGAAGAGCGGCTCTCTGGGGCACCGCCATGTGGGAGCAGAAACAGCCTTGTTGTTCATCATTCAAGTCCTTTTCCGAGGAGATCAAGAAAGTTTTTGATCGGGCAGCTTCAAGTCGTGAAGCAGCGCGCGTGCTCGCTGAACTCCGTCAAGAGAATCAAAGCGTTGCGGATTTTTCTATTGAATTTCGCACATTTGCAGCTGAATGTAAGTGGAATTCAGAGGCGCAATGGAACATGTTTTTACACGGACTCGCTGATTACATCAAAGACGAGATTTATGCACTGGAGTTACCCAAGACATTAGACAGTCTCATTGAACTGGCCATTTGAGTGGATAATAGGCTGCAACGCAGGACACCATGCACACAATGCGTCTCGACGCACAAACTTTTCACTGCACCTCCACCGCTGATGGACACACC
Organism: Danio albolineatus; assembly: GCA_903798035.1. NCBI lineage: Eukaryota > Metazoa > Chordata > Actinopteri > Cypriniformes > Danionidae > Danio > Danio albolineatus. The sequence goes on along the minus strand of CAIGQQ010004375.1, from coordinate 905,870 downwards.
CACTTCTGAGCCTGAGCCCATGCAAATGGGCAGATCCAGACTTTCGCTTGAAGAGAAACGTCGCCGCCGCTCGGAGGGGCTCTGCCTGTACTGTGGGGGGGGCGGGACACGTGGTTGCTTCGTGTCCTATTAAAATAAGAACCCAGCAGTAGGTAAGAAGTTACTGGCGGGTGAGATCACCATGGACAAAACCTCTTCTGCTGCTACTCAGTTATCTGTTAAACTGTGCTGGAACTCTGTCTCTCATGAATGTCAAGCGCTTCTTGATTCGGGCGCTGAAGGAAATTTTATTGATTCCACACGGGCCACAAATTGAAACTTCCGGTATTTCCTCTCTCGCAACCCATTGCTGTCCACGCACTTAATGGGTTTTCTCTTCCCTCTATCACACACTCCACTGGTCCCATAAGATTCATTACATCTGGTAATCATTCTGAGTCCATCAAATTTTTTTTAACAGAGACCACAATCACACCAGTGGTCCTCGGTCACCCTTGGCTAGTATTACACAAGCCCCATATTAATTGGGGTCATAATTCAGTGTTTTCGTGGAGTGAGAGTTGTCATGAGTCTTGCCTTTTGTCTGCTTGTTCTGCTGTGTCTTGTTCTGTGTTGCAGGAGGAGCGCATAGACCTGTCAAACGTGCCTTGTGAGTACCTCGACCTGAACGGAGTGTTCAGTAAGTCTCGAGCTGCTTCTCTTCCTCCTCATCGTCCTTATGACTGTGCCATAGACTTGTTGCCAGGTACGTCTCCGCCTAAAGGCAAATTATACTCACTTTCTGCTCCTGAAAGGGAGGCCATGGAGAAATATATTTCTGATTCTCTAGCTGCCAAGATCATCCGCCCCTCTCCTTCACCGTTGGGAGCGGGATTTTTTTTGTGAAAAAGAAGGACGGTTCCCTCCGTTCGTGCATTGACTATCGAGGGCTGAATAGCATCACGGTGAAGAATACTTATCCTTTGCCGTTGATGTCTTCTGCCTTTGAGCGTCTGCAGGGGGCGGCCTTTTTCACAAAATTAGATCTCCGTAATGCATATCATTTGGTTCGCATAAGAGCTGGGGATGAATGGAAAACTGCATTTAACACCCCCAGAGGCCATTTTGAATATTGCGTTCTTTCCTTCGGGCTTTCCAACGCCCCCGCAGTTTTCCAGGCACTCGTCAATGATGTGTTGAGAGATATGATAGATCAGTTCATTTATGTCTACCTGGATGACATACTGATATTTTCCCACTCTCTCCAGGAACATATTCAACACGTCAGGCGAGTGCTTCAGAGGCTTCTAGAGAATGGGCTTTATGTCAAGGCGGAGAAATGCGTTTTTCATGCACAGTCTGTTCCTCTTTTAGGGCATATCGTGTCGGTCGAGGGAATGCGCATGGATCCAGAGAAGATTCAGGCTGTGGTGAATTGGCCAACCCCTGACTCCCATAAGGCCCTGCAGCGGTTTCTGGGCTTTGCCAATTTTTACCGGCGTTTTATCCGCAATTTCAGCCAGCTCGCCGCACCTCTGACCGCCTTGACCTTCCCCAAAACACCGTTCAGGTGGTCTAGCACAGTGCAAGCTGCGTTCACCAAACTGAAGGGTTGCTTCGTTTCAGCCCCCCATTCTCATAGCCCCTGATCCGTCTCGGCAGTTTGTGGTGGAGGTCGATGCGTCAGAGGTGGGGGTCGGTGCTATCCTGTCTCAGCGTTCTCCCTCGGACGGCAAGATCCACCCGTGCGCGTATTACTCTCATCGTTTATCCTCTGCTGAATAAAATTACGACATTGGTAACCGAGAGTTGTTAGCTGTCAAACTCGCTTTGGAAGAGTGGCGTCTTTGGTTAGAAGTGTCGGGGGTCCCTTTTATCGTTAGGACCGATCACAAAAATCTTGAATACATCAAGTCCGCCAAAAGACTAAACTCTAGGCAGGCTCGGTGGGCTTTATTTTGCGGACGGTTCGATTTTACTATCTCGTATCGACCAGGGTCTAAGAACATCAAGCCCGACGCATTATCCTGTCTCTTTGATATTCCGGAGCGCGCATCGTCACCCGAGCCCCTGGTGCCCCAGAAAGTTTTTATTTCTGGCGTAACATGGGAGATCGAGTCGAAGGTTCGCACAGCCTTGGAAGGGGTAACACCTCCCGTCGGATGCCCACCGGGCCGGTTGTTTGTGCCAGAGGAGCTTCGGTCTGACGTCATACGGTGGGAACACTCTTCCAAAGTGGCTTGTCATCCGGGGGTGAGTCGTACATCATTTGTTATTAAACGGCGATTCTGGTGGCCCGCTATGGCTTCTGATGTACGTGAGTTTGTTTTGGCTTGCTCTGTTTGCGGCGTTTCTAAGACTTCCAATCGCCCTCCCGCAGGGCTCCTTCAGCCGCTGTCAGTGCCTTCGAGACCCTGGTCCCACATAGCGTTAGATTTCGTCACAGGTCTCCCGCCCTCTAATGGCAACACGGTCATTTTAACCGTGGTAGACCGATTCTTGAAGGCTACTCATTTCATTCCTCTGCCCAAATTACCCTCAGCCAGAGAGACAGCGGTTGCTGTCATTTATCACATCTTTCGTATTCATGGCCTCCTGACAGATGTGGTTTCTGACAGGGTCCCCAATTTATTTCTAAATTTTGGAAAGAGTTTTGTCATTTATTGGGAGCCATTGTTAGTCTTTCGTCTGGAATTCATCCCCAGAGTAACGGTCAATCTGAGAGAGCCAAGCAAGATCTTGAACGAACATTGCGATGTTTGGTTTCTCAGAATCCCGCCTCCTGGAGCGAACAACTCCCATGGGTTGATCGCGCATAACTCATTACCAGTGTCGGCTACGGGCCTCTCCCCGTTTCAGTGTATTGTAGGTTACCAGCCACCAGTTTCTCCCAGTCTGGAATCTGAAGTCACGGTTCCCTCCGCCCACGCCTTTGTCCAGAGGTGCCAACGCACATGGAGCAGGGCCAGACAGACCCTCCTCCAGGTGGGTGCGCGCACCAAGGCTAAAGCCGATCGCCACTGGTCTAAGCCTCTCGTTTACGTGGTCGGTCAAAAAGTGTGGCTTTCTTCTAAAAACATTCCTCTTCGCTCTGTTTGTAATAAACTGGCTCCTAAATTTATTGGCCCATTTACTGTCACTAAAAGGCGGAGGGGACGAGGATTCCAGTACTTGGTGGACTGGGAAGTTTACGGTCCGGAGGAGAGAAGTTGGGTTCCTGCAAGAGACATATTGGATCATTCCCTTATCGATGATTACAATCGCCAGGTAAGCTCTTCTGGGAGGACCAGGAGAGGAGGTACTGTCACGATTTATGGATCTGCGTGTTTCTCTTGTGTGTGTGTGCATGCGTGTGTGTGTGTGTGTGTGTGGTTGCTCGGTTGACAGCTCTGTGTTTACCTCTACAGCTGGGCAGTCACGTGGTATGGTTACTACCAGCTGATTCATCAACACGCTCAGTTGTTGCACATTAACCCGCTTTATCAGGCCGGCGATCCTGTTTCTCTCTGTCAGTTTGTTGTTGTTCATGTCTGTCTCCATCTGTTGTCAGGCTATCCTCGCTGACACCGGTTATGCTCCGATCACTTCCTTGAGATCAAGTTTACCTCCGAGGCTGTGTGTGTTGTTCGCTGGACTCCTTTTCTTCTCCTGTCTTCAGCGGTAGATCATCAACTATTTTCTACACGAACAATTTCTGCCTGTACTGCTTCAGGCTTGTGAACTCTAATAAACTCTGTTCACTTGCAATTGGGTCCTGTCTTGAATCATGACAGTCTAGACACCGGAGGCCAAAGAACGCTGGACGTGTCTCGTGGCGAAGCTGCAGGTGTGGGAAGGTCACCGGCTAGTGTACAGGCTGGCCCATGGGATCAGTGCAAAGACCTGTCTGTCACTGTGGTCTTTCAGGAATTAGTCTCAGGTTCTCTACTCCTCTATGACCACCAAAGCATCTGCTTAGAATCCGGCCAGGTCTTGGATTTTGGAAACCTCGGGATAATAAATAACAGACTAACATAAGTGTAGATGCCGTTCCTGGTGTGTTCCTGGCTCTAGTTGCCCTTATTAATGCAGCCTAACAATCCTTTATAGAATTTGTGTTTTATACGTATGCACACACACATAAACACATATAATTGTCCAGATTTAATTGAGCAAATAAAACTTTTTAATTTATACAATATTTAATAGGGAGCCAATGCAATGATGAAAGAACTGGATTAATATGATCATATTTCTTTATTCTAAAAAGGCACTCTAGCAGCTGCATTTTGAACCAGCTGAAGATTGTTAATATGGCCAACAGGGCGATCACCTAGTTGTCATGAAACACAAGGAGACCCAAATGCGAGAGTAAAGTAAAAGGAGAATGCAATCCAACAAGGCTCAATAAATCAGAGTTTGTGAATGAGGCGATGGATCAAGCCAGTGGTACTTCTCAAGGAGACAATGCAGCTAACAGCTGCAGGAAACTTCAGACAGCAGAGCAGGCAGTAACAGTCACAGACAAAGCTCAAACATGTAGGTGATCACATGAAGAACAGTTCAGGAAGCAGACAATAGCCACAGAAGATAACATCCACAAGGATTGCGGGTTACATCGACTCACCACCAGCATGTACATGAACGGAGCCTGGAGACACAAACACAAGATAGAACATAACGGACTGACAAAAGTGAGACGTGAAGACTGGACTTATATAGTTGCGCTAACACCGAACAGCTGCTGTCACTAATCAGCCCTCGTGACCACACAGCTGACGGGGAAAGCAAACAGACAGTCAAACAACACACTCACGCCAACACAGGTACAGCCACAAGCATACACAGACACACAGATCCTTGAGCCGTGACATTACCCCCCCTCTAAAGAGCGGCTTCCAGACGCTCCAAAGACAGTTCAGGCGGGAGGTGGAGCGGAGGCGGAACAGGGGTAGGGATGGAGGGACAAGAACATGCAACTGGGGATTAGGTTCAGGAAGCACAGGCAGTTCGTTCGACCCCGTGGGATCAGGTGGCTTTGGCTCAAGATGCACTGACAGATCGTTCGACCCCAGTGGGTCAGGTGGCTTCGACTCAGGATACCCTGGTAGTTTGTTCAACCACAGTGGGTCAGGGGGCTTTGGCTCAAGGAGTACAATCAGATCGTTCAACCCCAGTGGGTCAGGGGGCTTCGGCTCAAGGAACACTGGCAGTTCATTTGACCCCATTGGGTCAGGGGGCTTCGGCTCAAAGAGTACAATCAGATCATTCAACCCCGGTGGGTCAGGGGGCTTCAGCTCAAGGAACACTGGCAGTTCATTTGACCCCATTGGGTCAGGGGGCTTTGGCTCAAAGAGTGCAATCAGATCGTTCAACCCCAGTGGGTCGGGAGGCTTAGGTACAGGAGGCACTGGCAGTTCGTTCGACTCCAGCGGGTCAGGAGGCCTGGGTTCAGGAAATACTGGCAGTTCGTTCGACTCCAGCGGGTCAGGGGGCCTGAGTTCAGGAAATACTGGCAATTCGTTCGTCTCCAGCGGATCAGGAAGTACTGGCAACTCTGGCGGCAACGGCGTCAACTCTGGCAGCTCTGGCGGCAGCGACGTCGACTCTGGCAGCTCTGGCAGAATAGGAACTATTCTGAATATTCTTTCAGAATAGGAACAATAACAGGAACTACGGCTAGTACAGACTTGAAGCATGAAATCTTCACATGAATTATAGTCAGACTGACGCTTACCCTTTTTTTTGAGCTGGATGACTGTGAGAAACTGGCAGCGTGAAACATCTGGGCGGTGCCTGCAGGGCAAGACGTCTGAGTGGTGTCGGCAGGGCCAAGAGCTTGACTGGGGCTGGTAGTGCAAGGAACTGTACTGATTCCGGCAGTGCAAAACGTCTGGATGGTGCCGGCAGTGCTAGGAGCTGTACTGGCGCTGGCAGTGCAAAACGTCTGGGTGGTGCCGGCAGTGCAAAACATCTGGGTAGTGCCGGCAATGCAAGGAGCTGGGCTGGAGCCAACACTGGCGGGCGCACTGGGGCTAGTGCCGACACTGGCGGGCGCACTGGGACTAGAGCCAACACTGGCGGGCGCACTGGGGCTGGAGCAGACACTGGCGGGCGCACT
>CAIGQQ010004375.1:878636-899781 GCA_903798035.1 Danio albolineatus | reverse complement strand
GGCTGGAGCAGACACTGGCGGGCGCACTGGGGCTGGAGCAGACACTGACGGGCGCACTGGGGCTGGAGCAGACACTGGCGAGCCCACTGGGGCTGGAGCAAACACTGACGGGAGCACTGCGGCTGGAGCAAACACTGACGGGAGCACAGGGGCTGAAGCAGATACTGGCGGGCACTCTGAAGCCTAAGCCAGCACTGGCGAAGAGGACTTTCTCTTCTTTCTCCGCTTTTGGGTGCGGGTTAACCCTTGGGGGTTGTGTATGGGCTGGGACGTGGTGCTGGTGGTGGTTAGAGGGGTCGCTTCCCCCTGCAGGATCTCCCTCTCAAATAAACTCTTACCCCTAGGTGGATCCTTGTCTCTAGTGCGAAGCCCTCCGTGCTGGGTGTGTGCGTTGTGTGCGTTGTGTGCTCTGTGACGTAATCGGGCGTCCACACTGGTTGCTAGATCAACGAGGCCATCCAGCGTCTCAGGCAAGTCCATCGCATAGATCTCATATTTTATGTAGTCAGCTAATCCGTGCAAAAACATCTCCCACTGAGCTTCATCATTCCGTCCACATCCAGCAGCCAGGGTACGGAAGACAATGGAAAAATCTGCAACGCTCAAATTGCCTTGTCGGAGTTGCCAGACGAAGCTCATAGGTGATCACATGAAGAACAGTTCAGGAAGCAGACAATAGCCACAGAAGATAACATCCACAAGGATTGCGGGTTACATCGACTCACCACCAGCATGTACTTGAACGGAGCCTGGAGACACAAACACAAGATAGAACATAACGGACTGACAAAAACGAGACGTGAAGACTGGACTTATATAGTTGCGCTAACACCGAACAGCTGCTGTCACTAATCAGCCCTCGTGACCACACAGCTGACGGGGAAAGCAAACAGACAGTCAAACAACACACTCACGCCAACACAGGTACAGCCACAAGCATACACAGACACACAGATCCTTGAGCCGTGACACTAGTAATGTGTTATTTTAGTCTAACCGAGAGATCATGATCTCAGTTTTATCTGAATTTAGTAATAAGAAGTTTTTAGTCATTCAGTTTTGAATATCATCTAGACAATCTGTTAATTTTGCAAATTTGTACAAATTATCTGGTTGAGAGGAGATGTAAAGTTTTGTATCTTTAGCACAACAGTGGAAACTAATTCCATGTTTTTAATGATATTGCCTAGCCATAGCACATAGTGTAAAAAAGTAAGGGACCAAGAACTGAGCCTTGTGGTACACCACAGTGTACTTTTGATCTGTATGAAGCCTCTTCATTAACTGATACAAATTGATAACAATAGATAAGACCTGAACCAGGCCAATGCAGTTTCTTGTGTTCAGATTAATTCCAAAATGTAAACTGGACATTAGAGTAGATATGAAAATGAGATATGATTTGGTGAGTCGGATGGGGGCTCTCATGGTGATTGAAAAGAGCCTGCAGCTCTGCTGCACTGGGAGAGAGAAACTTGTCAAACTCAAGCACACAGTGCAACTTGAAGGATGAATGGAGGGTTCACACTTTGACTGAAGGGAGCTGTGGCTCTGCTGCACCAGACAGGAGAGCCCCGGCTGATGCTTGATGAGCAATATATGATGCACTTGTTATCCAACGGGAGCTTCAGCGAAGGAGTTAGCCAGTAGTTACTGCTTTGGATGAGGGCTCCCATTATGACCAAAGGAAGCCTGCAACTCTGCTGCATCGGGAGGGAAAGGTCTGTCCAACTAGAGCACACAGCACAACTCAAAAGATGAATGAAAGTTTCACTGTGACCGAAGGGAGCTGCGGCTCTGCTGCACCAGTTCGGAGAACCCTGATGCTAGATAGGCATTACTGTATATGATGGACTCACAGTGTGTGATGGGAGCTGCAGCTCTGCTGCCCTGGAGGAGCAGAGGCTTTTTGTGATAGGATGTTACTGGTTAGTGCTTTGGATGAGCGTTTCCACTAGGACATGGAGCCTGCAACTCTGCTGCACCGGGAGAGAGAGACTTGTGAGAGTGATTGATGGATGGATTCTTTGCGGTTCTGCTGCACCAGAGGGGAAAATTGTATGAAGTGCATTGTATGAGGGTACTCATTGCAACAGAAGAGAGCCTGCAACTCTGCTGAACAAAGAGAGAGAGTCCTGTCCACCACTGAAAACGAAACATAACGCTAATATGACAGAAGGAGGGCTTACATTGCGATTGAAAGAAGCTGTGGCTCTGCTGCACCAGAAGGGGGAGCACCATCCAATGCTGAATTGACAAATAGAATTGCAGAGATTCTGTCTGCTTCTGGAGGGAGCTGCGGCTCTGCTGTGCCAGAGGGAAGAAACCCTGTTGCAGTTTGATCCCTTGGATGAGGCAACCAAAAAGGATCTTGTTTCTTCGCTGGAATGGAAGAGTGGGTGCCATTTGATGCAAAAAAAGGAAAAATATAAAATTAATAAAAATACATACTTCACTGAACCAAATTCATATATTTAATTAAATTACATCTCATTGGTTAATCCAACTTATGTAAGTTTTCATGTTTTGATGGATAATGAGCTGATTCTGACCTATACTGTAACCTCTTCTTTCAACAGACACAGGGCTCTCACACCAAGTCAAATTGAAGTACTTTTCAAGCATCTTCTCTGGTGTTTGCGTATGTTTATTTGCATTGGACTCATACATATACGCTACACCATGGCTAGTTGCTTGTTGGTTCAACAATTTTGATAAGGAATGTTGGGTGTTTCATCTCGCACTGACCACAGTCAACCAATCACAACAGACTGGGTCAATGGACCAATGCTCAAGACAGATTAGCTTCAAGCAAAGGAGAGGTTTAAATAAAATGTATCGCTGAACAAATCATATGGGAGTCATTCAAATAATTAGGTATAAATAAATGCATATTATAAGACAATAAATGTTGTAATAGAGCTTATTAATGGATTCTTTAGTCTCATTTACATTCTCATTAAACTTCTTATTTTTGCACAATTACAATGTCCCACAACTATGATCATAACATCATAACACATCTGACAATGACTATTTCAGAAACATTCCTAACACACCCGACACTGTAATTATAAATGAGGCTTTAAACTCTGTGTTTGTCATTGAGGTTGGCTGCTGTTTTGATCTGTGTTTAGACACTTTTTACATCTTAAAATATCAGTTACTGGTTAAAGCCATCCAAGCATCACTGTACAATAATTGCTTTTTGTTTGAACTTTAAGCCATCAGAAGGTTGGGGGACTGCAAAAAAAGAAAGCAGAACTACTTGCAAAATTCTGTTTAGTTTCTGCCTTTATAGGGAGCGTGAAAATATGGAGAAGAAGATATTTGTCTATGCTTGAGTTTCAAAATGTTAAATGTATGTAAGCCTTGTACACCTGTCATTTTGTTATCTGACTTCCCAGAGTGGTTTGATTCTGAATGTTTTGCTTATTCTTATGAATCCAAATAAAAGCATAAATGCGTGTGGCCGTGTGTGTGTGTGCATACATATAAAAGACAAATTCTCTAAAGGATTGTTAGGCTGCATTTATTAAGGCAACTAGAGCCTGGAGCACTTCCCAAACGACATTATAATTCGAAAGGCATCTACGTTTATGCTAGTCTGTTTTTCCTTATCCCGAGGTCACCATAATCCTGGACCAGGCCATATTCTAAGCAGATGCTTTGGTAGTCACGGAGATGTGTAGAGCATGAGATTGATTCCTGAAAAACCCCAGTGATAGACAAGTCTCCACATTAATCACAAGGGCCAGCATGAACACCTGCCAGTGACCTACTCATACCTGCAGCTTCACTACGATAGATGTCCTGCGTTCTCCTGCCTCCAGCACCTAGACTGCAGCTCTGCACAAGAAGCTTGGCCAGAGGAGAAATGGTCTTGACCAACTGAGGCTGGTTTCTATATAGACGTCAATTAGTGAAGTTTTGTTCCTTGCCATTGTCGCCACTGGCTTGCTTGGTTTGGGACTTGAGCTGCACATCCATTGACTTGCTCTTCAGTGTTTGGATTTTCAGCACTGAAAATTAAACAACACTAAACTGAACTAAAGTGAACTTCAACTCTGAAAACTGGACTGACGCAGTTTCAATTTACTACAATTTCAATGGTAAGCTTTGACAGTCTACATCATAAAAGCACCATAGAAATAAAGATGAATTGACTTGAATAAACAACAACAAAGCTGCCTCTTTTGTATCTTTCTATGGATAAAAGTGTCTGCTGATCAAATGAATGTAAAAGTGCGTGAACATTTTGGACAATGACGAGGCAGTTTTGGTTGAAAAATTGAACTCGCATGAAAGAACCTAGATAGACATATATATTTTACTATAGGTTTTGACATATTTTACTATATGGTTTTTAATGTGACATATAAAAAATTGGCCGTTTTACTATATTATATGTACATCTATGCACATACGTACATATAATGTAGGAAAACATCCAATTTTATATATGTCATGAATTTTAAAAAACCTATATCAAAACAAATATTAAAACATATATGTTTATATAGGTTCTTTCCATGTGGGTTTAAGCAAAAATTGCCAGCCAATCTTTCCACTGGAGCTGGTTAAGCTAGTTAGAAGACTGTGACACCAGCACATAATCATTCATTCTCAAACACAACATACGCTGGTGATCAGCAATATTGTTTATTTTAACCAGGAATTTGCTTAGTATGCTTAAGGTCCCCTCATGTTAGGATGTGGCTGTTCTGCAGGAAGGTAATTCCACCCATCCTGACAACTATTCATTTTAAACTCACTCTCTCTCTCTCTCTCTCTCTCTCTCTCTCTCTCTCTCTCTCTATAACCTCCTGAGACCTATTAATGATTCAGGTGCATTATGTTTTTTTTTTTTTCACACTGTGGCCTGGAAAATATCTGCTGTTCTTTCTTACTGCACAACTCTCCATCACATAGTATAGTTGCCAAAGGAACTATCAGGGGAACATATGACCGTCATTCAAAATCAGCACTTCAAAACAACAACAGGAATTGGTTACTATGGAAAAAGTGGCCATTAAACACATACTTGTTTTGACACTTTAACACAAATCCATATCCCAGGCAACATCTGGTTTGGTTGCTTGGTTATGATGTTAAAATAACTATAAACCCCCTATTTTTTACTACATTTTTTTAACATGGATTATTTCTGTTAATTACGAGGTTTTGAGACATAAACATGTTGGATGCTTTCCGCAACTCCTCAAATCTCTGACTGTGAAGGTGAGTTGCACAGAATGAGACCCACTGGCATCAAAGTGAAGCCTGGAGCTCGGCCAAGACTTTGCATAGAACAATCTCTTTCTCCTTCTTTCTTACTCTCTATGAGTTATAGTATCTCTCTCTCTCTCTCTCTCTCTCTCTCTCTCTCTCTCTCTCTCTCTTTCTCTCTCTCTCTCTGTGTACTGTACTTCACAGCAAAGCTTTTGCATGCATGTTAGGTGACGTAGTCAGTACAATTTACTGGAAACAGAGGAGTCATATTACGCTTTTTCCTTCTTGCACTGTCTTCTCTTTTAGGCAAAGTAACTGCATTGAGTTCTTACATAGAAATGGGTGTAATAACATGATGTACATAACATTCATTCATTCAATTATTTTCTTTTCGACTCAGTCCTTTTATTAATCCAGAGTCGACACAGCGGATTGAATCGACAACTTATCCAGCATCTGTTTTACGCAGCGGATGCCCTTCCAGCCACAACCCATCTCTGGGAAACATCCATACACACTCATTCACACACATACACTATGGACGATTTAGCTTACCCAATTCACCTGTACTGCATATCTTTGGACTTGTGGGGAAAACCGGAGCACCTGGAGGAAACCCACGCGAACACGGGAAGAACATGCAAACTCCACACAGAAATGCCAGCTGACCCAGCTGAGGCTCGAACCAGCGACCTTCTTGCTGTGAGGCTACAGCACTACCTACTGCCATGTACCGTGTCACCATGTACATAACAAACACATTCAATTATTCCCAGCATTAAGGTAAAAAAAAATGGAGACTAATGGATCTGTTATTTGCAACAACATTAAGAAAAATAAATAAATATATATTCAGATGCCATGGCAGGCATATTCAGTTCAATTCAATTCATCTTTATTTGTATAGCACTTTTCCAATGTAGATTGTGTCAAAGCAGCTTCACATAGAAGATTATAGTGGATTGAAACAGTGTCAGTTTAGTTTTTAGAGTTTAAGTTCAGTTCGGTTTAGCTCAGTTCAGTGTGATTTAATATTCACTGCTGAAAGTCCAAACACTGAAGAGCAAATTAATTGATGCGCAGCTCCACAAGTCCCAAACCATGCAGGCCAGTGGCGACAGCGGCGAGAAAAAAAATTCACCAATATAGCGAAAGTAAAGGATAAAAAAAACCTTGAGAGAAACCAGGCTCATTTCTCCTATGGCCAAACGTCTTGTGCAGAGCTGCAGTCTAAGCGCCAGGGGCTGGAGAACGCTGGACATCAGCAAAGACTCGTCTGTCCTTTGGTCTAATGCTAACTTTGTATCCCCCTATTTGCAGGTCAAGTTGTGAGATCTGCTGTGTACAGGATTTAGGCCCAACAAGTAATGATTCTGTTTTGTCTGATTTAAGAGAAGAATATTGTTGGTCATCCAGTCTTTAACATCTTTAATACACTCAGTTAGCTTAAACAGCTCAGACGACTCATTAGGTTTTGTTGAAATATATAACTGAGTATCATCTGCAATGAAAGCTGATCTCATGTCTTCTAATAATGTCTCCCAGGGGTAGCATGTACATTGTAAACAGCAAAGGGCCTAAGACTAATCCTTGAGGCACCCCTACTTTACTAGCCTGACTTGTGAAAGCTTTCCATTTATATTTACAAACTGGTAACGAATAGTTAAGTATGACTTAAACCATTGTAGCGTCTGTCCCTGGACACCTGTAGAATTTAAGCAACCCATGAGGATATTGTGGTCGATGGTGTCAAATGCAGTAAAACTAATAACGAGATGCACCCTTGGTCAGCAGCTAAGAGTAAATCATTGCTTTTCACTAAAGCAGTTTCTGTACTGTGATGAGGCCTGAACCTAACTGAAACAACTCATAAACATTGTTCATCTACAGAAAGGAGCATAATTGGGCAGAAACAACTTTTTCTAGTATTTTAGACATAAATGGAAGATTTAAAATAGGCCTATAGTTAGATAAGTTGCTGGGGTCCAGTTGCTGTTTCTTAATAATAGGCTTAATAACAGCTAGCTTGACAGGATGGCCTAAAGATAAAGAATTGATAACATTAAGAAGAGGTACTCCTATTACAGATAACAACTCTTTCAGTAATTTTGTTGGAATTGGGTCTAACATACATGTAGCTGGTTTAGACATATTCATGTTTATCTAGCTCTTCTATGATTTTAAAGCACTGTAGATTATTTAGATTTTGTGGAATGTTTAATGGATTTTAAGTATGATGCGGTGCACAAAGTTTAGCATCTTCTATTTTCTGTCTGAAGCCATTTATTTTATCACTGAAAAAAATTCATGTCATCACTACTCATTTGCGGTGGGACATTTTGTTCAAAAGATATTGTTAAATGGTGTTAAATAAAATCTAGAATTGTATGATTATTTTCTATCAGTTTGATGAGGTGCTCAGCCCTGGCAGATTTTAGAGCCCTCCCATATCTGGACATACTATCTTTGTATGCAATTCTTTCAAGAGTTCACACTTAGCTGATGATTGATTATAAAGCTTGTTTGGCATGCTGTCCCGGGAGAGAGCCCTGAGCTCATAAGATCCTCGAGCCCAGGGCTCCCTCCCATTCGCAAGGCGAGAGGAGAGTTTGAGCTCAGGTAGATCTCGAGAACTCCCCTGCGAGTAGCTAATGAACAGATAGTGATCGCTATGAAAAGATAACTACTAACTAAGAGCATGTCTATAGTGCCGATTTGTATTAGTCCATTACCTTAAGTTGCATGTTTTTGGGCGGTGGGAGGAAACTGGAGAACCCGGGGGAAACCCACATGAGCACGGGGAGAACGTGCAAACTCTACACAGAAACATCAGCTGGCTTGGTAAGGACTAGAACCAGTGATGTTCTTGCTGTGAGGCAATAGTGCTAACCACTGGGCCACCGTGCCACCCATGTAGGAAGGAGGAGGAGTAGGGGTGGAAGGGGCGATTCTTCAAAACGAATATGGCTGTGATATGGAACTTAGGGTATATATAGTGGCTTAGGACTCATCTGATTGGTGAATCATAAATTGGATAATGCAGGACCAGCTGCGAGCAATCATCTGCACGTGATCCTCTTGAAATTAGTTTATAAATAAACTTCACTTCAAGAGTTCACACTTAGCTGATGATTGATTATAAAGCTTGTTTGGCATGCTGTCCCGGGAGAGAGCCCTGAGCTCATCTCTACAGTTGCAGAGGTGCAATGGAAGTCAGTGGTGCAGAGGGGAATTTAAGCTAAGCGTAGCATCTCTACAGTTGCAGAGAAGAATTTTAGCTGAGTGGAGCATCTCTACAGTTGCAGAGGTGCAATGGAAATCAGCAGTGTAGAGGAGAATTGAGAAAAGCGGTGCATCTCTGCAGTTGCGGAGGTGCAAATGGAAGTCAGTGGTGCAGAGGAGAATTTAAGCCAAGCGGGGCATCTCTACAGTTGCAGAGGTGCAATGGAAGTCAATAATAACAGGTAAATACGCTTCCGCGGAGGCGTTTAAACTGCTGTGGCTGTGATAGAGAGTGTGTCAGTATGTTAAATGGAAGTGTGTGTGAGCTCAGGCAGAACGTCACTGCTGTGGCAGTGGTGCAGAGGGGAAATGGAGCTCAGCGGAGCGTCACTGCTGCGGCAGTGGAGCAATGGGGAAATGAAGCTCAGCGGAGCGTCTCTGCTGTTGCAGAGGTGCGGTGGCAGTCAATGTTGGAAGGCAAGTACGCTTCCACGGAGGCGTTTTAGCTGCTGTGGAGTGTATCGGTAGTGAATGGCTAAATGGAGATGTGTGTGAGCTCAGGCAGAGCGTCACTGCTGTGGCAGTGTTACGGGGGGAGAATAAGGCTCAGCATAGAGTCTCTGCTGTTGCTGAGGTGCAGTGGTAGTCAATACTGGAGCGTTATGGGTGCTCTCGCAGGAATGTTAAATACCGTCCAATAGTGATGTGTAGAGGTAAAAGTGAATAAGGTTTCAGTAAGGGCGTCACTGTAGTTGCAGTGGTGTTATGGGTGAGTGTGGCTCAGCGGAGTACCTCTGCAGTTGCAGATGTGTAGTGGTGTTCGGTATTGGAGCGTTAAGAGTGCTCCCGCAGGAATGTTAAATACTGATGGTAGTGATATGTAGAGATGAAAGCGAATAAGGGCTTAGCTAGAGCATCACTACGATGCAGTGGTGCAGTGGTTTAGAGTAGCTCAGTGAAACATCTCTGCAGTTGCAGAGGTGTAGTGGGTCAGTATGGAGGCAATGTGCACTCCCGCAGAAGCATTTACTGCTGTATTAGTGCGGGGAAGCGTGATGATAGTGGTATTAGGAATTGTAAGTGTATATGAGTTCGTTTAGAACGTTGCTGCTGCAGCAACTGAAACTACAGGCATCCTCTAAATGGGTCAGAGCTGTTGTGAATGAGAGTGAATAGAATTATGGGATAGTTCAAGTTTGGAGGGAAAAAGTTAAAAGGAAGAAAGGTGGTACTGTGCTCCTGTAGTGTAAGAAAAAAAGGGGTTTGGAATGTGTGTGTGTGTGTGTGTGTGTGTGTGTGTGTGTGTGTGTGTGTGTGTGTGTGTGTGTATGTGTGCGTGTGTGTTTGTTGGGGATGGTGGGGTATCAAAATATATACAGAATGTTCTTTGCCATTTGATCTGTTTGCTTGCTTAATAAAGAAAGAAAATTTCTTTATCATGCAAAGTTAGATCAGATATGGTGGGGAGGATTGAAATGGTGTTACTTCAGAAACTCTCATTTAAAAAGGCTAATGAGAATTTGAAATCGAGGGTGTGGGCTGTGTGAGTGGAAATGTATCCTTTGTACTGCGTGAATGTGTTAAGAATGGATGTGGAGTGTAATAGGTTGGATGACGGTCAGTTTCTGCAGCTAGCTCTCAGGGTCTCTGAAAAACAAGAGAAAATCAAAAATGAAATTAAACATGGTACATGTACAGCAGACATAATGAATTGTTTTAGCTGGTATCCATGAGAGGCGTCTTAATAGGGGCATTGGCAACTGTGAATGGAAGCGCCTTTGTTAATGCATGGTATAACAGCTTGTTGTCACAATGTGCAAGGATTGTAGAGGTGGGCCTTTGTTCCCCTGCAGTATGGCAGATGGATGGAGAGCTGGGGACATTGGCTAGTTGTCCTGGAAGTACCTCTTGAAGGCTGAGCAGGTGAGGTGTTGGCGGAGTGAAGTTTTTAACACCTTAGTGATATAGAATTTTGATTAAAAGCAAAATGTATCTAACGCGGGGTTAATGGATGAAACATTACTCCATTTCTAACACAGAGTAAATGGTGAAACATCAGTCCATTTGTCAGAAACTTGCTTCTCCCACTCATAGCAGTCAAGCAGAAAGTTTGTTTCCTTTTTTGTCTTTAGACACTTGACTGATAAACGCATTTGTTGCAGACGTTTTGGCTCCAACGGCCTTCCATAGTTGCAGACGTTTTGGTCCCAACGGCCTTCCATAGACTGAATGCGCTCCCGCGATCCCGCGGTTTGGATGATGATGTTGCATCTCGTGGATGTTTATCGGCGTGTTGATATGTTGTAGACTAGGTCTTTGGATTGGATTGCCTTGCAATCAAACTATTTCAAACTGCTAGGATGCCATGGATTTGTGGACAGGGGAAGGCCGACAGGTGAGTTCGACATTCTAGTCATGCACGTCTCCTCTTTCAAAGATGTATTGAATGTTTAGTCGTTATTAGAAAGTAGTTGTTTTAGCGAGACTTCCCCTCAAAGAATGCGATGTTCGTTACCGCGGGTGAACCGCTGGGAGAGTGGTAAGGTCCAGTTTCATTGTAATGGCTTAAATCGTCGGCATCTTGAGAGTTTAGATGGAGTTTGAGGACGGTGATCGAGTTTTGGACTGTGGTCTTGCTAGGTTGAAGACGCGACGGATGTGTTGTGTGATGCAATTTGAAGAGGAAGGTTTTGATGATGATGATGCTGTTGTTAAAGTTGCTGGTTTTGAAGTAGTTATTGTGGAGGTGATAGCAGTAGCTGGCTGAAACGGAGCGTTCTTCAAAACGAAGATGGCTGTGATATGGAACTTAGGGTATATATAGTGGCTTAGGACTCATCTGATTGGTGAATCATAAATTGGATAATGCGGAACCAGCTGCGAGCAATCATCTGCACGTGATCCTCTCGAAATTAGTTTATAAATAAACTTCACAAAGATCTCTAATTTCGTTTTTTCCACTTTTGTTCCAGGGCACGGGTTGCCGTTTAAAGGGCGAGTATGACTGTTATACCATGGTGTAGTTTTATTCTCTCTAGCCTTTTTTCAATTTGATGGGTGCCACAGCATTTAGTGTGTTAGTAAAGATAACATCCAAACTGCTGGTTACTACATCAAGGTCATTTGCACTTGCGGGTGCATTTCTAAATAGAGAAAGATCAGGTAAGTTATTTGTAAATTCATCTTTAGTGGATGGGTTGATAGTTCTACCGGGGCGATATGACAATCTATTTGATATTTCAGATAATAGAATTGAAAAATGGTATGTGTATTTTGCATACAGATTATTTTTCACCCATATATTCATTAGGCAATGCAATATTACTTTACTGTGTTACCTCACAGTGTTTTAAAGTAAATAATACTTCTCAGTATATATCCAGGAAAGTTACAGTTAGCTACTTTATACTGTATTTGCTTTCTGTAAAAAATATTACTTTCAACATCAACATGTTTTTCAGTAGTTATTTGCATTTAGCAGATTAATTTATATTTAAAAAAACATAACCTTACATTTAACATATGCACCCTAATAGGCTTGTTCCCTGAAATCAAACCCATAAAGTTGACTTTCATATTCATATTACAATGGATGTTTTAGATTTTAAGATTGGCTCCTGCGAATTAGTATTAGATAATGATTTCTTTGTTTGTTTGTTTGTTTTTAGTTTTTTTTTTTTTTTTTTGGGGGGGGGGGGGGGTGCTTGCTGGGTCATTAAGTATTTAAGATACAATTGACATATTACAGATCATAACAGATATCTCTAAGATATAATATACCTCGAGTCGACCCACTGCTGTTTTAAATCAGTTAAACTTACAGTAGTTATAGTGCCATCTTTATCCACCAGATGTCAGCACACAGTCTCTGCTTATCATGGTACAAGAAGCAGTGAGAGTACAGTAGGTTTCTGGGGACCCTTGACAAAACATTAAGGATTAAGGATCAAAAAGACACAAATTAAATACACAATTAAAATGTAACAATTACATAAAATATAGAGAAATTCTATCAAGTAATACAAAAACTTTTATAGTCTTCACAATTATAATATATAGCTATAAGCAATATCACCGAAATATCACCCTTTCTGTGTTTAAAGGCATCAGGGATGGACCATTACACAGTGGAAACGTGTACTGTGGCCAGATAAATCAGTATTTGAGAATTTTTTTTGGGGGGAGAAATGGATGCCGTGGGCTCGGACCAAAGAAGAAAAGGATCATCTATTACCAGCAACAAGTGTAAAAGCCAGGGTCTGTCATGGTATGGGGTTGTGTCAGTGGCCTTGGCAAATGTAATTAGCACTTTTGTGATTAATCTTGAAAAGTACATAGATTTTGGAGCACTATCCGCTTGATAAGTCGTGACAAATTGGTGACGTATGGAATAGTGTTTTCGGGTCCAAGCCGCTACTCATTTGAATAAGAAAATGTTTGTTTATGATCTCTTTTTTAGTCCTATCACACATTAAAGTGAATTTTATATAAATGAAGTTGTACATATCAGTCTCTGGGCTTTGTGGGAATATAAATTTATATAATCTAATTTCAAATTAACAATAATCTACATATAACTGAAAAGTTATACTCATTGGTTTTTAATCATATAATTTCAGTAACAGCCAGGCCATGAGGGACATTAAAACCTTTGTCTCCCTGACCACTGCCTGAGCCAGAGTAATGCAAATGGTCTCAACGACTCTGCCTTTTGTCTTTAGTTGATCAAAGAACCCATGTGGCCAGGAGCTGGGCAGGATTCTAACACCTATATGCTGGTTTGTCATGCTGACTCAAAGACTTAATTTACATGCTTTTGTTTTGGGCTGTCTCCACCTACACATAACAATGTCTGTAAAAATGTATATATCACTAGGACATGGACAATGCTAGTTCATGAGTTCTTCCGATGAGGCCACAGCGACGAATAAAGCGTTTTGCTTTCAAGACAACCGAGAAGTTCTCCCTGGTTTTTTTTTTTGACTCATCTTAGAATTTCAAAACAGTTTTGGTGCCGTGAGCCAAAGCTAGAGAAATTCACAACAGCTTGCTGCATCACAAATACCAAAATTTTTAACAATTTACAAAAAATGTATCACTTTCTGGCTATTGAATATTCTGGATATTGAATATATATTAAATGTGGCTACGAAGACCCCATACTGTTTCCCACCTTAAGACTTGTTTGCAGGAAGAATGGGAATGGGAAAATTACAGATAGAACACTTCATCACTTGATATCAGTCCCTAAATATCTTTTAAGTGTTGTATAAAAGAATGGCAACATTACTAAGAGATATATGCTTTACAACTTTTTTTAAATGTGTCGCAAGAACCAAAACTGGATAAGTCAAAGTAAATTTAGAAATCCCTTCTTCCTTTTTTATTTGACTTTTTCATACTGTTCTGATTTGGGATTGTGTATTAATTCTCATTAATCTCACCATTGCTGAAGAGAAGTGAATGACTAGCATTGCTTCTTTTTTTTTTACTTATTAAGGCTACAATCAACATGCATTCAATTACTAACTTTACGTTCAAGACATATTTAAATGAAAACACTGCATAATGGACATTATGGCAGTCCAGAGGCAGAGTGAGTAAAGCAGTCCAGAGGCCAAAAGTGAAAAGGATAGTAAGGAGCATTAGACAAAGCGAAACAATTCGTTTTTGAATACATTTGAAGTATGTAATGACAAATCCATTTTTAAATTTAGCTGCAAATAAAAACAAATCATTCTAAAAAAGGTTTAAGGCTCTAAAGACATTCAAAAAGGCTTCTCTGTTTTGTTTTGTTTTTTCATTTTTTTAAATGTATAAAGTAAAATGTATAAAGTAAATGTATAAGTTGTGATCCATTTTTATCCTAAAATGAGTGGAAGTGTTACAGAATATCAGCTGGAGGCTAAATGTTTGGATGTAAGTGTAGTATTTTTCTGTCAGCAGCTAGGCCTACTGTAATTTTTATGAATAAAGTTATAAATAAAAACAAAGAGTATATTAATTACTAGAGAGTTACTATTCAATTCAATTCAATTCAATTCACCTTTATTTGTATAGCGCTTTTACAATGTGGATTGTGTCAAAGCAGCTGCACATAGAAGGTTATAGTAAATTGAAAATGACAGTTTAGTTACAGAACAATATTACTACCAGAACAATATTACAATATTAGATAATCAGTATCTATAAAATAACACTAAAAAACTTTACACACAAATTTTAATAAAAACATAATTTATAAGCATATATAATCTTAAAGGCCATTCATTCATTTTCTTTTTTAGCTTAGTCCCTTTATCTTAAAGTTATAATATATAAAATTATCATCTAAAATTTAGAGATTGTGGAAAATTATACATTTTACTAGTGTTGCAGTTTGGGGAAAACTGTTGTTTATTTTATTGATGAATAATTTTAAAATTTTAAATAATTAAAACATGTTTTTATTTATTTTAAAATAATTTTGTAATTATAAATTTACAAAAATGCAATCAAAATATATATGTTTGCTTATGCTGTCAATAACAGTTCTTTAGAATATTATATTTTATGTTATAGAATCATTA
Source organism: Danio albolineatus (assembly GCA_903798035.1). Taxonomy (NCBI): domain Eukaryota; kingdom Metazoa; phylum Chordata; class Actinopteri; order Cypriniformes; family Danionidae; genus Danio; species Danio albolineatus. The sequence continues at coordinate 884,758 of CAIGQQ010004375.1, read as the reverse complement.
TAATAATTTTGTAATGAACCCTGAATTTTTGTGGCCTTAGTCATTTTTGTATCAACTTATATCAAAATATATGTCGTTATCATTAAAAATGTAAAATGTAAGCCATGGGAGCAGAGTGTTGCTCCCATTGAACAGCTCCTTTTCTGTGTTTAACTTGTAACTTGCCCGTTCCAGCTTCTTTCTCTACAGCAGCACTGTGATCATATCTGGCATAATCCCAAATCACCAGCAAAAAATAACTCAACATAGTGCACCAATGAATCTTTACTGGATAGTGTTTTGGGTGTGCTATTGCCAGAGCAGCACAAACAAAAATGTAAAAGTTTAATCAGTGTGGGATGTGTGCAAGGTGTGCACCATGGGGTACGCTGACCACTAAATGCAGGAATATAAATCATGCTTTATAGAAACCATGATGTGCTTCTGTTAAAAAAGTTAACTACATGTTGCGATGATGTAAAGTGTAAGATCTGTGATTGGTCGTCTTGGTAGTGGGGTCTAAATGCATAAGTATAAATGTTCACAATGCCATGTGCTATGTGCAAGGAGTGCACTGTTTGGGTTATGGATTACTCGACGCAGAAGTATAAGTTTTCTTGTAAAATATGTGGCTGGATCTACATAGCCTAAAAGTAAAGTCAAATTAATGTATATTTTACATAATTTTACAGTAGCAATCTTTCATGAATATCCATTTATCATCCTGGAATGTAAACTTATAGCATTTTTATATAAAAAAAGATTGTTTCGAAATTATGTTTGTTGAAATCAGAGGTTACTGTAGGTCTGAATTCATTCATTATTCTTCAAAACACTGAATGTTTGAATAATAAATTAGATGTAATTGGTTTAAAAATATGAATTTGGTTCACTGACTCACTGAAGTGTACATGTTTTAGATCATCTACTGAAAAAGTTGAAACAGAATGCATTGGAGATGTTTGGTGTTCACTCAAAGCTGAAACACTGTAGATAACATCTGATGGACAATGACATTTAGTGTATAGACAGCTGACAAGTCTCACACATGGAGTAGTTTAGACAGATACAAGCGATGATGATAATGAACAGATAGGCAGGAGTCTAGACAAGAGGGAAGGAAATGTAGGTTAACTTGAAGAGAGAGAACATCTAAATTATAGAAGAGGTATGGGAGCTCCTTGAGCATTCCAAGTTCGTAGCAAAGACACTCACAGAGACACAAATTTAAAAAGAGACCTCAGACTACCTTTAAATATGTAATATTGCTGGCAATGGGTCATTGATTACTAGAAAACAATAAGCTTGATGACCCTCCATCGAAAACATGCTCCTCCAGTGCCCATGCTGGCTTTTGCAGGCACAATGGGCTACGGCCAGTCCAAACCAAATCAAAACAGGCACAGTGCGGGTTAGCACATGTATGGCTCATAGCTGCAACGTCACAAGAATATCTATGCACAGTAAGTAGCCCACACAAGCAGATAGCCAAAATGAATCCCGTGAACGTCTAGCGTGGGCCAGCCTGTTCATGCCCAGAGGAGGCCATGAGTACAAGGCCTTTGAGAGTTTGCTTAATGGCAAAGAGTTAACCTATTAGTTTTGGCCCTGAATAGGCAGTGAGTTTTTTCAGACCGAGCACTCATATCCTTCTGTTAGTCTGTGTCTCTTGTCATTGTTCTGAATGTGTGGTCTCGAGTGAGCTGTACATTTTTGTCTTTGTAGCGAGTACACACGCACTCCCGAGAAGGCTCAGTTCAAGCGTGCTCGCTTGCTCTTGTGTTTGTGTTTGTTTTGTCTGTGCTGTTTTATTCTCTATTTTCGTTTGTCATATACTTACGTTCTTCTGTTGGTGTTGTATAAAGCACGTGCCTTTGGTGTTTTCATTGTGGCGGCGTGCTTTAGTGTTGTGTTTCATGTGAACACGCGGTTAATGGGTTCTCTCATTGGCTGCATGTTCTACTCCTCTTTGATGTGAACACATGGCTCATATGTTGTCTTTGTGCCATGTGCTCTCCTGTCTATTATCTAGTCCCACTCTCCTTGTCAACCCATTATTAGTTAATTCAGTTCACCTGTTTGTTTGTTAATTCATTCTCCTTTTACCTCCCTCATGTCTGCTGTCCTGTGCCAGTTCATCGTTGTTGTTCTGTATCTTGATGTGTCTTGTCCTGCTCAGCCCAACTCTTCTCTGCCAGCCTAGTCAAGTCTTTTTTGGTTAATGATTTCCCCCTTCTGGATAGTTTTTGTTGTCTTTTTGTCTTATTTTTATAGTTATTAAATACTCATTTTATATGGCTTTGAGTCGTTGCTTCTTTCCCAAACACAGCCGTGACAGCGAGGGCACAAACACTGAGCTCAATTCAATCAGTTCATAACTCTAGGCCAAGCAACGAGCAGTTCATAGGCCGAGCAACATTTCTGACATGTCAGAAAACCATCCGGTTGCCAATCAGGATAGTTTTATGGCCTCAAATGGTTCAAAACTTTGTTTTTTTGCCCATGGGTTTTATAAATGAGGTGGCTGGGTGCAAAATTGCAACTACAGTTTGTTTACATTTGCTGTGAGGAATCATTTCAGAAAGCGGGATAGTGAAAGTGTCACGAGTGGATGACATCAAACTCCGGAGGCGTTTTCTTTCGTGTTTGACGAATCTTCATTTTTGTTCAGTTTGACAGCTGAGATCTTACAGTGTGACATGTGAGCCATGTTCATGTTGTCTGACATGCTACAATCATTCATTTATTCATTCATTTTCTTTTCGGCTTAGTCCCTCTATTAATCCGGGGTCGCCACAGCGGAATGAACCGCCAACTTATCCAGCATTTGTATTACGCAGCGGATGCCCTTTCAGCCACAACCCATCTCTGGGAAACACATCCATACATTCTCATTCACACACATACACTATGGACAATTTAGCTTACCCAATTCACCTGTACCGCATATCTTTGGACTGTGGGGGAAACCCACGCAACCACGGGGGAGAACATGCAAACTCCACACAGAAATGCCAACTGGCCCAGCCGGGGATCGAACCAGCGACCTTCTTGCTGTGAGGCGAACGTGCTACTCACTACGCCCCCGTGGCGCCCCATGCTACAATTGTTCAGGATAAAAAAAAAATAAATAAATAAATAAATTTTAAAAATCGCAGAGTGAGCCAGCCTTAAGTCAGAATTTGGCTAAAAATCAGACCCAAAATTGCACATAGACACAGACCCAAAATCGCACACAGCTTAATTCATAGCTGTGTGTGCTTCTGTGTGAGGATCAGTGAACTTACCTCTCAAGATATAAATCAGTACCCTTGTATCAAACCAGGCTCCTTCTTGACTCAATTTTGAAGCAGAACTGAATGAGTTTTGTCAGTAAAAGCCTTCAAAAAGGAAAAAGACTCAAAGCAAAAGAAACAAATTTGAGGTTACAGAGTTCTCTGATTTTTAGCCTTAGTCCCTTTATTGATCTGGGGTCACCCTGGCACAGCGGAATGAACCACCAACTTATCCAGCATATGTTTTACGCAGCGGAGGCCCTTCCAGCTGCAACCCATCACTGGGAAACACCCATACATTCTCATTCACACACATACACAACGGACAATTTAGCTTACCCAATTCACCTGTCCTGCATGTCTTTGGACTTGTGGGGAAACCGGAGCACCTGGAGGACACCCATGCGATTGTAGGCAGAACATGCAAACTACACACAGAAATCAAACCAGTGACCTTCTTGCTGTGAGGCGACAGCGCTACTCACTGCACCACTACGTCACCCCATTATTAGCCACTAAGGTGTACAATTAAGATAAATGACAGGTGGTCCTAATTATCTCAGTCTCATTATCCAACCACATTTGTGTGAAGGCCCAAGTACAACAGAGTTCGCAGAAAGATAATTCACAGGGGGAGTTGAGAGGGATTGGTCACAAGCACCTCCATTTCCATTTATTTATTTTAAATTGACAACATAAGGGATTCATTATTGAAGCAGTATCGGGACAGGTACTAATAGAGCAATGACAGTGAGACAAAGTGAAAGAATAGTCCAGCATTCATCCATTCATTCATTTTCTTTTCGGCTTAGTCCCTTTATTAAACAGGGGTCACCACATTGGAATGAACCACCAACTTATCCAGCATATGTTTTACACAGCGGATGCCCTTCCAGTTGCAACCCATCACTGGGAAACACCCATACATTCTTACTCACACACATACACTACAGACAACTTAGCTTATTGAAATTCACCTGTACCGCATGTCTTTGGACTGTGGGGGAAACCGGAGTACCATGCAAACATAGGGGAGAACAAGCAAACTCCATACAGAAATGCCAACTGACACAGCCAGGGCTCGAACCAGCGACTTTCTTGCTGTGAGGCAATTGTGCTACCCGACTGCATACACACTACCATGACACCCCATAGTCCAAGATTTTTTTTTTTATATCCAAGCATCCGTGTCTTGAACTTCACATGAGAAGGAAGTGGCAGCCTGTGGAACAAGTCAAAAAGAGGTCTAACATGTACTCTTATTGGCTCATTGAAGACCAAATGTGCCTTTGAGATCTGCACCATTTGCAGAGGTTAAATTGTTCATGAAGAAAGGCTAGTTAGAAGAGCACCACAGTAACACTGTCTATTTCAAGATCTCTCAAAGTGCTATGTAGCATGCTTATACAGAAGTCAGCAGATCTTCCTGTGGTTGAACAATGCAGAGCTGCTTGACCTGGCTGACTTCACAGTGTGCTCTGTGAAGCGCAGTTGACTTGAATAGCATAACTAAGCTTAGCTGAATGCAGGAATTGTATTGCAATGCTGGGCTGACTGATAAGAGCTGAAAACTCTGTTTTTGCCAGATTGAGTATAACACATTTTGATCACTTAGGCCAAATTGTAAATGTACATGTCATTGCCCTAACTGTTGTAGGAAAAAGCATTTGGATAATAAATCCTGGTTATGATGTGTATATTGAGAAATGAAGAGATCCTTCTAGGGGTTCTACATTGCAGGTTGGTGTAGAGTAAACTCTCTGCATGTCTTAGACCCATCAAACATGTTTCTTGGTAATAAACTTAACAATAGCAAGTATATAAGTAGCCATTACTGTATATGTGTATTTTTAAATGAAAAGGTTTAGAAGGTGATTCAAAAGCATAACAAAAATAATTAATCCACCCACTGTTGTTTCACAGATATAGCAGCCTTGACTGCTCTTAGAAGGCTTTCTTCAGGATCTTGGGACAACAGCGACTTGCTCTCATTTAGACACTAGTGCATCAGGTTGTTCTGGCACTATTGTCAGGTGATGCAGACAGTCTCGCAACCAACCTTACAATTCATTCTAAAGGTGTTTGGAGGGTTTCACGTTTTTTTGGACCTTGTGTCACAATCACCAGTGATCTCTCCTCTGTCAGAGATCGCTGGTTCACACACACATTCCAGGAACTACAAATCTGCTTATATATGGACTACAGATCCAGTCATGCAACACACACAAACACCTGCTCCAGATCACCATCTGATTGGATCCTCGCCTCCGTTGTTATCGTCACACCCACCGTAACAGAATACTCAGCCACAATGAGGATCCAACAGAGAGAGAACAACCCCTCCTCCAACCATATTTTGCAGCTTATCCAACTACAGTCGCTGCGACAATGTGGCATGGAGGTAAGAAGCTTTTCGGCAAAGTTTTGTGGGGCAGCAGCGGGACTGGGGTTTAATGATCTAGCCCTGGCTAACCTCCTTAATTATGCTCTCGACAAGCCCCTCAATGTCCAGCAGATGCTGGAGTTGAGAGGGCTCTCTTACTATCAGTTTGTGGAACATCTGGTTCGTCAAGCAGATCCTGGCAATCATCCCGATCCCAGTCCCGCTGAGTCAGTTGAGCTTGGTGCCAGATTGATGGAGGAATCTAGTCCTGTGTCTTCTCGCCCGAGAAGACGGAGGAGAAAGAAGTTACTAGTATCAGTTCCAGCCCCAGTGCACCCGCCAGTGTCGGCTTCAGCCCCAGTGCTCCCGCCAGTGTTGGCTCCAGCCCCAGTGCGCCCGCCAGTGTCTGCTCCAGCCCCAGTGCGGCCGCCAGCATCTGCTCCAGCCCCAGTGCGCCCGCCAGTGTCGGCTCCAGCCCCAGTGCG
>CAIGQQ010004375.1:841440-878626 GCA_903798035.1 Danio albolineatus | reverse complement strand
CTGCTCCAGCCCCAGTGCACCCGCCAGTGTCTGCTCCAGCCCCAGTGTGCCCGCCAGTGTTGGCTTTAGCTCCAGTGCGCCCGCCAGTGTCGGCTCCAGCCCGGCTCCTTGCACTGCTGGCACCACCCAGACGTTTTGCACTGCCAGCGCCAGTACAGTTCCTTGCACTGCCGGCGCCAGTACAGCCCCTCACACTGCCAGCACCACCCAGACGTTTTGCACTGCCGGCGCCAGTACAGTTTTTTGCACTGCTGGCGCCAGTACAGCTCCTTGCACTACCGGCTCCAGTCAAGCTCTTGGCCCTACCTACACCACTCAGACGCCCTGCCCTGCCGGCCCCAGCCAGGCTCCTTGCCTTGCCGGCACCGCCCAGACGTTTCACGCGGCCAGCCTTTCACAGTCCTCCAGCTCAGAAAGGGGTAAGCGTCACTCTGACTTTAATTCACAAGAAGGTTTCATGTTTCAAGTCTGTACTAGCCATAGTTCCTGTCATTGTTCCTGTTCTGAAAATGCCTTCGTCTGAGTTGTCAGAGTCGCTGCCGGCAGAGCTGCCAGAGTCGACGTCGCTGCCGCCAGAGCTGCCAGAGTCAACGTCGCTGCCGCCAGAGCTGCCAGAGTCGACGTCGCTGCCGCCAGAGCTGCCAGAGTCGACGTCGCTGCCACCAGAGCCGCCAGTACTTCCTGAACTCAGGCCTCCTGACCCGCTGGAGTCGAACAGACTGCCAGTGTTTCCTGAACTCAGGCCTCCTGACCCGCTGGAGTCGAACGAACTGCCAGTACGTCCTGAACCCAGACCTCCTGATTCGCTGGAGTTGAACAGACTGCCAGTATTTCCTGAATTCAGGCCTCCTGACCCGCTGGGGTCAAATGAACTGACAGTTCTTCCTGATCCCAAGCCTCCTGATCCACTGGGGTTGCACGAACTGCCAGTGCTCCTTGAACCGAAGCCGCCTGACCCAATGGGGTTGAATGAACTGACTGTACTCCTTGAGCCAAAACCTCCTGACCCACTGGGGTTGAACGAACTGATAGTGATCCCTGAGCCAAAGCCTCCTGACCCACTGGGGTTAAACGAACTGACTGTACTCCTTGAACCAAAGCCTCCTGACCCACTGGGGTCGAACGATCTGCCAGTGCATCCTAAACCGAAGCCGCCTGACCCAATGGGGTTGAACGAACTGTCAGTGCTTCTTAAATCTAAGCTCCAGGTCCTCCGCATCTATATGGTTTTTGTCCCTCCATCCCTCCCCCTGTTCCGCCTCCGCTCCACCTCCCGCCTGAACTATGTTTGGAGCGTCTGGAATCCGCTCCTTAGAGGGGGGGTAATGTCACGATCACCAGTGATCTCTCCTCTGTCAGAGATCGCTGGTTCACACACACATTCCAGGAACTACAAATCTGCTTATATACGGACTACAGATCCAGTCATGCAACACACACAAACACCTGCTCCAGATCACCATCTGATTGGATTCTCACAGCTGAGGCTGCTGCTGGACTGATTACACACACTACATAAACAGCACATACACTCATCCTGTTTGCTGAGTATTGCGATCTGTTAGAGTGACCATACAACGCGTTTCCTTGTTCCTGTTTCTGTTTTTTTTGACCATAGCCCTTGCTTTTTGTTATTCTTGCCTGCCGCCAGCCCTTGTGATCTTTTTGCCTGCTGTACGACTACAATTCTGGATTTCCCGTATACAACTGTTTGCCCCTGTTGACCACTGCTATACTGACTTTAATAAATATCTGCGATTGGATCCTCGCCTCCGTTGTTATCGTCACACCCACCGTAACACCTTGTTTCTTGCATAACAATTTAAAGGGATAGTCCATCCAAATATGAAAATTGACCCACCTTTATGAAAATTAAACCTTTATGAGTTTCGTTTTGCTGATGAACACTGAAGAAGGTTTTTAGAAGTAAGCTGACAACCAGTAATCACTGAGGAAAAAAAAATAGGGCAGTTAGTGGTTACAGGTTTCCATTTATTTTTATTTTTCAAAATATCTTCCTTTTGTGCTCAATATAAGAAGGAAGCACAAATGAGTTTGGAACAAGTAAAGGATCATACTATGGCAGAATTTTCAGTTTGTGATTACACACAGTGTGGTTTCGAAATATATGTAGTTTCGGTATCTCCTCTGATTCATTTCTTTTTTCTATTGCTCTGACAAAAAAAAACAGACATTAATCATAGTACACAGAGATTTTCTGTGTGTGTGTACTGGTATACATGACACTGTGGGGACTAAGTGTCTCCTTATGTATAGAAATATATGTATATTAATCATAAGGAATAGAATTACACATTTTGAAAATGTGAAAATGCAGATCCTGTTGGGTTTAGGAGAAAGGGAAAGGGGGTACAAGCATGATATTACATCAGGTTTATACATTTTCATTATTATGCAGTTTCATCAAGAAACTGGTTACTAAATCCCGCAATAAATTTTTTATTACATTTCTTGTACACTGTAAAATGATTGTGCCAATTAATCATCACAACTTAATGTTTTGATTTAAGTAAACTTATCTGGATTGAATGTGTTGACTTATCAATGTTTTACTTGGCTGACCTGATTAGACTTAGGGCGTACTCACACTATACTATCCGAACCATGCCCAGGCCCGTATCCCAGATTGTTTCAGTTGGCCGGCCCTGGCCCGGTTGGAAGAGGTGTGCCTGAGTGCGGTTCACTTGGGCTTTGGTGCAGTACGCTTGTAGTGTGAGTGCAAAGTGAGCCTGAGCCCGAAACTGAAGAGGAGACATGACTTTGGCGGACTGTTTCATACGGATTTATTAATCATTCTTACTGTTTAATGAATGTAAACTGTTGTAGATTATTAAAGACGCAAACCCCTCTCTGCACGACAGCTACACCTTTAGCAAACCTTCTAATTCCTGCAGCACAATTCACCTTTATTAGTATAGCGCTTTTACAATGTGGATTGTGTCAAAGCAGCTTCACATAGAAGGTTATAGTAAATTGAAAATGACAGTTTAGTTATTAGCTAGTAAATTAATAGCTAGTATATAGCTGAGTTCAGTTCAGTTTAGTGTTGTTTAATATTCACTACTTAGAGTTCAAACACTGAAGAGTAATCCATCGGTGCGCAGCTCTAGCTGCAGTCTAGTCGCCGGAGGCTGGAGAACTCGAGGCTCGTCTGTCCTTGGAGGGTCATAGGAATCCGTCTCTTGCTTGCTACTCCGCCAAGCAGCTGCTCAGGATACAGCGAGGTCCAGGGTTAAGGAGCCTTGGGATCGTCTCGTCACGGGTCTTGGATCACATCCGTGGCGCTGCAAAGTCTTTGGGGGCCTGGGGATGAGTATCCCCAGTTGGAATAGAGAACAAAGAAAATAATTAGCGTAGCTGCAGTTCATAGTATATATAAATGAGATGCGTGGAGCACATTCATGCATCATACCGCTAAGTGACGTATTGCGTGTATGCTTTACTAAAAAGATAGGTCTTTAATCTAGTTTTGAACAAGGACTTTATGATTGTTTATGAGCGTCAAAAGTGGCTGATCTGTTCGGCGATATATGTTGACTGCATGTCACTGCATATCAAAGTACTAAAACGATATAATGATATAAAGAAATCTCCATTGTGCTGAGTGAAAGCACTTCTCTTAAACTGAACAGTACATCATCGATGACGTAAGCGTTCTCAGGCCCGAACGTAATGAGAGTGCGGGCTGTCGGGGGAGACAGGAGGGGGGACAAGCATGCTTCGGCCTGGTTCAAGGCAATTGTACATAGTGTGAGTACACCCTTAGAAAAAAAGAGTCAGCTGAACTCAAATATTGTATATTGGTTAACTTAATTGCTTCAAAGCTCTGAGCTTGATAGTACAAATATGTGTAAATGAAAATGAAATAAATTGTTTTTGTATGCATTTTTTATTTGATGTAATTCTTTAACTTGAATTAAAGTTTCTTTACTTTTTGATGACAATAGATTATAAACTTTTTTCTGCAGGTTTAGAATCTGATTGTGAATGACATAAGCAGGTTGGCAAAATTTGCACAGGTTTGGGATCAGTTTGGATGGTTTAGATGTTAAATATTTAACAAAAACCAAGTGTGTGTACTTACTCTTTTTTTAGCTTCTATGTTGTTGCTTTTTGTGCGTTTGGGAGGGTTTTGGACAGTTTGGGTTGGAAACATTCAAGTGCATCTGACAACAATGACTGCCATTTTCTTATTGTAATATTGCAATGTGTGTTTGAGGTTCTTCTCAGAAACCTGCTTCTTTGGTGAAATTTGTATTTGCAGTCTTCAAAAACCTGTTATTAGTATTAATTGAACCATTGTCCATTAGTGGAACCACTAGTCATCCTGATTAATTTAAGGTAAGTAACGTCAAGTATGGGGGCAGCTCAGTGGTTAATTAGCACTGTTGCCTCACAGCGAGAGGGTCACTGGTTCGAGTCCTGGCTGCACTGTAAACCCTAATAAGTTGAGACTACTCAAATGACTTGAGAAAAATGATTCCCTCAGTTTGTTTGAGTACTGGGAAACTGACAACTCAATTAATTGAGTTGACCAAATATGGTGTCTTAATTACATGTTTAATTACAGATAGCTTAAATGGCTAGACTAAAACTTCCTAATTTTTCAGCTTTTATATACTTCATATTCTATACTTTCTTTACTACATTACTTACTCCCAGGGCCGTTTATATTGAAGTTGATATTTAGCCACATCATGTTGGTGTTTTGTACATCTCATTTTCACGAGGTGGATCATTAGCTCAACTCTCAACCCCTAACCTGCAGGACCAGGACATACACAGTACACTACAGACATTTTAGATTACCAAATTCACCTAAAGCGCATATGTTTGCACTGGGGGATACCGGAGCCAGGGGTGCCGCTAAGGGGGGGAAAGTTAGGACGATTCTAAGGGCCCATGCACTCTAGGGGCCCAGAGATCTGATTTATAATTAATAACAGTACTATAATGTAATATAACTTATGAATGTATCTCTAAATTACAAGTAAAACAATTTATCAGAAATAAAAAACAATATGTATATATATATATATATATATATATATGGCTCATATCTCCCCTTCGTGTCTGTCACTGTCAGATTGCACAATCCCCCCAGATTGCTGCCTAATAAGTAAGTTAAACACATCTGTTTAAGTATTGATGCCAAAACTTAGTATTTTAAGTAATGCCAATTATATTAACTTAATATCTTTAGTGATGACAACAGCAGGGTTTTATAGTGTGGGCCAGGAGGCGTTCCTGGAGTTTGCAGGTTCTCCCCAGGTTCATGTGTGTTTCCGTTTGGTGCTCCGATTGCCCCAAAGCATAAAGACGTTCACTAAGCTTAAACTATGTCCATTACACTTGAATTGTAAAGTCCTATCAAGATCATTCTTAATTACGACAACTTAACTAAACTTAGACCATGTTAACTTAACTAAACTTAGACTACTACAGATTTCTCTAAGTTATATATATATATTTAATTTCTGAATACAAGTTTTGAAAGAGATCAATCCTAGGCCAGAAAACGTAACATATATATATATATAAAGGTGCTATATAGGTGAATTAACACTTCGCTAAGCCACATCCGAAAACCAACACACACCAATCGTGGCTTAGCAACTGTAGCTATGCGCAAGAGGTCTGTCAAGCCTTCGAGCAAGGGGAACAAACCAAAGTGTTGTGCATATGGATTGTGCCAATCTGATACCTGGTATCCTATAGTTTGAATAGGGTGGTGGAATTTTTTCCTTTTCCAAAACCTAAAACCCAAGACGAGAAATGCCATTGTGGATCAAGCTGTGTAAGGGGCCGTAAAAGCAACATAATTCAGTCATTTTCCATCTGCTTCAAGCTATGAATATTCGGATTGCATATCAACAGAACAAATCAGACATATAATCACAAACTGAGCACTTGCTAATAATTTTCTGTACTTCACCAGCAGCTGTTTTTCAGTAACTTATAACCCTCATGTCCATGTCAGAGCTACAATTCACCAAAGTTTTCATTCATCTTTTGTAGATTTAGTTATTGATGAAGGTGTTATAGTGGAAATCACAGTTTAATTTGTTATTATTAGATTATTTTTAAATTTCACCTACCTTGTTCTGATTGAAATAAGCTGTTGAATGGTCAGTGTATGAGGCGGCTAGGTTTTCGTGATATGGTTGCATATTGGCCTTGCCTTGCCTTGTAATGCATACTGCAGTCCTTTTTTTTCTGGCTTTCTCAGATATCTCATCTGTTCGCCAAAAATGACTAATAGATGTGCCAGACACGAAAGCTTGTCAGGTTTAACAACAGTAACTAAGGAGGGAGGGGCTTAGTGAAGGTTCAATCGAATAAGCTAAATTACCCATATTGTATGTGCTTGAATGTGGGAGTGTATGGGTGTTTCCCAGTGCTAGGTTGCAGTTGGAAGGGCATCTGCTGCGTAAAACATATGCTGGATAAGTTGGCGGTTCATTCCGCTGTGGCTATCCCTGATTAATAAAGGGACTAAGCCACAAATAAAATTAATAAATGACCATGTCTCTTTCACCCTAGCAGATGTTTTCCAAATGACATCAAGCTTTACTGCTGTTAGATCGAATGACTAAAGTCTAATATCACAGAAGGTGATGTCCATTGAAATTGACACAGGGTCACACACAAACTCTCTCACTCACACACACCTGCACGCACATATACATACTGCACACACACATACAAAGGTTAAATATATCCTGCTTCTTTCACAGTTGTAGCAATTAGCATATTATTGTCTACAGATCAAATAGAAAATTCTAATTAATTTCATCAGGAAAATTTCATTGGCTCATCCAACAGTGCATGTCAATTTACAAAGTCATACTGCATCACATTAAAGAACACACACTCACACGCACACACACAGAAATATCTATAAATAGCCAGAGCACAGTATGACTCTCCAGGACTGGGTAGATTACAGCTGGACTGCTGCGTCTAGCCGTCGTTTTGTGTACATACAGAATTAACCATCCCCCTCCCTCTCTTTATCTTCCTCTATTTCTTTCCCCATCTCTCTTTCTGCCCAAATTTCCTCTCATCCATCCCCCACATCTCTTTCTCTCCTCCTTTTGCCCCTTTCTCTCCAACTCTCTTATATTCTTTAATATGACTCTGTTTCTCTGTGAATAGTAATCTACTCATCTCACAGTTAAACAGTTCTGTTTCAAATCCCTCCATCTCTCCCTGGCTGAACTCAAGGAAAAACGGATTGACCCTCCCTCTTTTATACCCAGTCTGCATCACTGAGCTTGACAAAAACATCCCCGTGCATGCATGTATTATACATGAGAAAGAGAGAGAAGCAAAGATAAAGCCATCACCTCATGGTAATTAAACAAATATACAGGTCAGGATGGAAAGAAGGAAAGGAAAAATCAGAGTGAAAAAAAAATAAGTGATACAGTAGGCGGCGGTGATCTCCAGATAACAAAGCCACTCCTCCTGTGTGTGTGTTTGCCACCAAGAAAGAGGGAGGAACCAGAATCCACAGAATGACAGGAGAGAGAGAAAGAGAGAGAGAGAGAGGGGGGAAGAAAGAAATTGCTTTCAAGTTTTAAGAGCATCTCAGGAGTATCTTGTGGTGAGATCTTTTGATTTTCCAGTATTGCGGTAATGACTGTTTGTGCAAGTATGGAATATGAGAATCCCAATCATACGGCGGCAGCACATTTTCAGCAATTAAACAAATATTCAGACAATAACAATGGCAATCTCTTAAATATATTATCTTAATAAATAAATAAATAAATAAATAAATAAATAAATAAATAAATAAATAAATAAATAAATAAATAAATAAATATATATATATAAATGTTTATATATGAGATGTTTACAAATACACCTAAATTAAATGTTTACACATTTTGATTGAACACGTTTGATTGCATTAAATGATTATGCCACCAATAATATTTAATCTAACATTTATAAAAGTACTAATATTGTTAATTTCTGACACACTGACTCGCGGGCTGAGTAGTAAGACTGCACAGACAGAGAGAGAGAGAGAGAGAGGGAGGGAGGGAGGGAGGGAGCAGCATGAGTGGAGAGAATCAGCAGCCAGAATAGAGAAAGGAGAGAGAGGAGGAGAGAATGTATAGTGAAAGGCTAGCGCTTCCTTGCTGGTGTCCAGGGCCTTTGTGAATAAACCATGGGATGTATCGGCTCCCGAACCCTCAGTAAGACCCTCTCCTTTTCGTCTACTTTTTGGCAGGGTGCACGTGAGTGTGTGTATTAAGTGTGAGTGGTAATTACAGCACCGGGAAGGGGGTTGCTGGTGTGTGGCTGGCGATTTTTATTGCACGTTTGAGATGTGTGAAAGGAATTTGGCTGGTGGAAGAAAACAGTGAGTTAAACATTTGAGCTGTCACATTTGTGCGTGTACATGCGTGCATGTATTTGTGTGTGTGTGTGTGTGCACTGTGTGTGTGTCTGTATTCTAACCCACATCTCTTGATTTATGCTACTGCATGGTGTCTGTGTGTGGGAGGCAGAGATGATGGAGCGATGAAATGCAGTGATGGAGCTTGTTTACGGCGATTACAGAGGGTGGAAATCTCTATTGTTGGAAATGCTCTTGCGGTATCGTGTTGCACACTGAAATGGACTGGAAAGTGAGAGGGAGAGATTGCAAACATGCTGAATTTCATTGCAGTGAAAGGAAGAAAGAGAGAGGGATGGATGGTGGGAGGGGTAAAACATGCAGGAGACCTGAGAGAAATGTGTGTGAAGGATAGGAGGGAATCAGGTTGGGACCATCCTGAATTCAAAGCACACTTGAAGAATGAGTCAAAATATTTAGTCCAGCTTTGTGGCATGTTAAAGGGAATAATTCACTCAGAAATTAAAAATCTTCAATGATTTTCTCACCCTCATGCCTCTCTGTTTAATATAGGATGAAATTTAATAAATTACCTCATTTCCATCCTGTTAAAATTGGTTAACTAAAACTGATAATTTACCAACATTCTTTGAAGTATCTTCTTTAGTATTCTACAGAAGAAAGTTACTAATTTGTTGAATTTAAGAAATTAAGCACTTTAATTAATAATAATTTATGGCATTTCAGACGAGGCTGGCTGGTAAATGTCGGCTTGACATTAATATAATTTTTATTTTTTATTTTTTTTCACTTAGAATTTCTATCTTAGTATAAATATGCTTTAAGGTCAGATCCTGCACAGAATTGGGATTTTTCCAAAGTTTCAGCCTGCCAGAAAATGTTTCCACAGAAACCAACCTGTTCTACTGTTTAGAAAATAGTGTCTAATATGCGTATTATTTTAATTTTGGCTATTTACATAATTTCAGCGAATTAATGTTTGTTGATAAGAGACAATAAGTTTATTTACAGCTCCAATACAACATCTTCAACAATTAAAATTCTATGTCATTTCCTTATTTATTCATTAAAACTATATAAAAAGTTTTAAAATATTATGTAAATATACATTATGCAAATGTAAAATATCACAAGATCCTTTAGAAATGATCTAATATGCTTATTTATTGTACAAAACAAATCTGATTATTATTACTGTTGTAAATCACTGTTGCTTCACATGCTTGTGGAAACCATGACAGTTCCATTACCGGTCAAATGTAGAAAAGAGACAAAGAAAACTTACCAAAACACCTTAATTCAATCAAAAGTCATTATAATGTTTTTTGTTTGTATGTTTTGTTTTGTTTTTAATAAATGCTGTTATTTTTAACATTTTTATTTTAAATAAATTTTGTTCTTTTGAACTTTCTACAAATCAAAGAAAGCTGAAAATCTATTTTATTATTAATGATTGTGCTTCAGTAATATTTATATTTGTTTAAAAGCATGCAAACTTATATAAATTTTTTATTTATTTAATTATTACTTGTTTTTTCAGTTATTTAAAAAAAAACCTATTCTTTAATTACCCAAGTAATGTGGTTAATGTTTACAAATTTTGAAAGATTACCAAGTGAATTAACATAATATTACTTTTAATCTATTATATTTAAGAAAGTTGGACTTTAATAACATTTTATGGCGTCTCAAGCCAAGAAGGTCGTTGATTCGAGTCCTGACTGGGTCAGTTGGCATTTCTGTGTGAAGTTTGCATGTTCTTCCGGTGTTTGCGTGGGTTTCCTTGGAGTGTTCTGGTTTTCCCCACAGTCCAAAGACATGCGCTATAGGTGAATTAAGTAAACTAAATTGTGTGTTATATGTGTGTGCATGTGAGAGTGTATGGTTGTTTGCAGCTGGAAGGGCATCCGCTGTGTAAAACATATGCTGGATAAGTTTATGGTTCATTCCGCTGTGGTGACCCCTGATGAAATTGGGGACTAATCCGAAGGGAAAAGAATGAATGAATGAATGAATGAATCATATCTTATCATATTCATTTTTTATTATAATGATTAATCATTAATATTATTAATTGATGAAGTGTGTTAGGTTTTAATGGAGCTGTGAGAAACACACTTCACTATTTTCTGAAATAGTTTCTTTTTCAGATTGTGTTGCATTGTATTATGGGAAGTGGTGCAGAACAAACTGACTTTGGCCCAGAACAGTCATGCACACATTCAGCATCAGCATTACAGCACATTAAACATCTGACGATGAAACGGTGTCAAACTTCTCTTGCTCAGCCACCTGCCTCATATCCATACAGAGAGAAGGAAATGGGAGTGGGATGAAGGGAAGAGAGGAGGGAAGAAGAGGGAGGAGGGTTTGATAAATAGTGTTTATAATGCAATACAGCACTAAAATGGAGGTCAACACGCTGTGCAGGATCAGTACACATTCTGTTTTGAGGTACATAATCAAGAGCTGAAAACAATTCAGTCAGTCTATGACATATTTAGAATTTACTGTATGGTTCTGTACTAATTATAACCAGAATCATAACAACATGGCAGTTATTATTTAAAACTACTAAAATCTTTTTACAAGCAAACTGACAAATTCTTGCAAATATGGTTAAAATTGCTCATTTTGATAAATAACACATTCATTTACACTATTAGTTAATACTAGACGTTAATTGGAAATTAATCATGACACAATTAAATATTGTGTTAACCTAAACTGAATTTCGTTGCCTTATACTTGTACATGTGTAATGATAATAGTTTAATCCATATGACTCAATCATATAGACTATTTGTTACTAATGGTAGTCCTTCATGAGTCAGACATTATTTATTATATTAATAATGCATAATAATGTATATTAGTGCACTCATATTGAAACGTGTTACCAATAAAAAAAAAGAATCATCAATAAAAATGAAACACTTAACCACTTAACCATAAACCATGAAAAGATTGTAAACCACTTAACCATAAACCATGTAAAGATTTTAATAGGCTGATCCAAACAATTATCTGGATATAAACAACACATACATTTGAATGCAGTTGTATTGGCATATAATTATAGGATATGCTGCATAGTGAAACATTCAATATAAACTTATTTGAGTAGCATTTTAAACTTCTGATTTAAAATTTTAGAAAGATGAAAGATTCAGCTGTTAAAGTAATAAGGTCAAATCTGAAAAGTGTAAACAGTGTGTTGATCTTAGTAAATATAGTAAATCATTATATTACGTGAGACATTGTCATCTGTATCAGTGTGTGCATGTATGTAATTTAAGATTCTGAATGTTTATGATTTTCTCTATCTAGCTCTGAAGCCCAGTATTGATTTGTAAAATGAAGCCAAAAAAACTGGACACACTCTCATCCGGATGAGATGCCTGCAGCAAATTATTCAAAACACAAGTAAATGTATCTTAGCACTGTGAAAAATAATGCTTCACTGTTTTGCTACAATAACAGATTAAGTTTAGAAATGTGTGGGCCTATGTGCAGCCTTGAAAAGAAGGCATTTTTGCATATATTATCACAGTCTCAATACAAAACAGCAACAATCAGTATTAAACATGGTACTACACCAATAAATTATGTTTTCTTGGTTTTGTAAGTGATGTGATCACAAAACCATCGTGATCTGTACTTCTAGTGCGATGGTACCGCATCCTTACAAACATGTAATTATCCTTTTAACACAGCCCAATTACTTTTTCATTATTTTGAATGTTTGTCCAATAGCCTTTTTATTTATTTATTTTTTATTTTATTATTTTATTTTATTTTATTTTATTTTATTTTATTTTATTTTATTTTATTTTATTTTATTTTATTTTATTTTATTTTATTTTATTTTATTATTTTTTTGCTATGTCTAAAATTATGTGACAGTATGTCTGGTTTGTTCTTTTTTGTCCTAAAACCTGTCAACAACCAACAAAAAATAAATAAATAAATAAATAATAATAAATAAATACATTTATTAAAACAAAATAAAATATTTTAATCTGGAGCTGTTTCATTGTAAATAACAGGTGAAACAGTCAGTAATATGTTATATGTCAGCAATTATTGTTATTATTATTATTATTTACAAAGGATGGATTAAATACTATACATAAAAAAAAAGCTGCAAATAAATTAGAAAACAGTTTAGCCTGTTAAAATTAATAGCTAAAATAAAAAAATTGAATCAAGTTATCAAATCAATAACCTTTTCTTCACTGTATAATTTAACTCTGATTAGGGAGCAGTGAATACATTTCTCATTTAGATTTTTGGTTTGGTCACATTAAATTACAAAGGTGTCACAGATTAACAATAAAATCATTCGATTGCTTTTCTAACTTTTTATGCTCATTTAAGACAAAATCTGTTGTGTTTAAAAGAAAAGCCACCAAGACCGACATGTTTAGATGTTTATTATCAATGTATAGTTATTAATATAAAAAATAACAATAATTATAATAATAATTATAATAATAATAATTATTATTATTATTATTATTATTTTATTATTATTATTATTATTATTACTATTATTATTATCATGTGTATATGTCGAGAGTGTCCATTTTTCCTCCGCTTGAAATCACGTGTACAGAATCTGTTTGGGAAACAGCGTATATTTATTCATACAGTATGGAGCGCATCTGATAGTTGCGCATCGCTAAGGAGGAGGGTTGATGGCACCTGTAACGGAAAGTGAATCCCGCCATTGCCTAAATAAAATGAAAGCACTGAACAGATTCACATTTAAGAGCGAGGGCCTCCCCTGGTGGTTTGGCGGTATGTGTTGCATATAGGCAGGATCATCTCTTTAAAGGGGTGGTCCAGAGTGTGTTTTTAAAGCTTGATTGTGTTTATGGGTTAGGGTTGTGCTCATGCTTCATTTGTAAAAAAATCATGTTATTTTTTCATATATCTTACTTTGATTATATACAGCTACTCAGCTAAGTTGAAAAGGACTGTCATATTTCCTAGTTCCCCCAAAAGCCCACTCTTTAGAGGCTCTGATCGGTCAGCTAACGTAATGTGCTTCGCTGCCCAGGGTGTATGCTTGTAACCTGAAGCGTTTATGACATCATTAACCAGGATGTATTTTTTGTAGTCCCTAAATTTTGTTCACTGTAGGCTTTGCTAAACTAACTCTGTAAAAGCCAATGTCTCCCTTTGCACTGAACTTTGAGCATCTTATATTAAAAGATGTTGTTTATGTTCACATAGCTACATTACACAATAACTAAAGTTTAAAATATGATATTGTAGTGGACCACCTCTTTAATGTTTATTGCCATCTTTCATAGAAAGATTAAAAATAAGGGAGATATACTCGAAAATACTTTTACGAGATGATAACGGGATAGAATTGTAAAATACTGGAGAATCCTGGGAAAAACAGGAGGGTTGACAGGTATCTTAAAGTACTTTGGCAACAAATGAGCATGTTTGCTTACATTTTCAATAATTCACATCCTCAGTTGTGAGTGTGACCCAGATGTCAGACTGTGAGGCTGGAATCACACTGAAGAGATGCTTTATAAAATAGTCGAATCACACTTTTAAAAAATAATTCCCACCTGAAATAGTTTCTTCTGACACCTCAAATCTTTTAGTCAAAATTATTTAGGTTAGTGCCAAAAAGTGAAAACACATTACCTATAAAATAAAATAAATTTATGCAGAGATGCTTGACTTTTTCCATGAATAAAAAGCTCCAAATACTTTCCAATTTTGGGTATCCCTCTGTTTTTTTAGTTCCCTTTAGACTTTTTATAGTTCCCTTTAGCATGTCAAATACCAGTAGACTGTCTGCTCAGTATCTGCTAATGCTTTATTTGATCAGTCTCCAAATGACATCCTATTGATTATGAGTGACTTCACACATAGTTTACAACAAGGTATTGTCTTAATTTAGGAGATTGAAAGGTCCGCATCTTTTGGAGAAAGGATAATGGTTAACTTGAATAATGTATTGAACTTCAAGTTGTGAGTCCATCAATGTTTGTGGCAACTATATAGATGAAAGTCTTCTATGGTGTATCCTGCCTGTTATATTATTTCCTGTGACATCTCAAATAAACAATAAACTAAAAATAGACTAATCTAAATCTAACCTTTATTGGCAAATATGATGAAGATTACCTGGTAAGCTGTTAATTCATAATATGATAAGCGGTTTTCCCATGAAAGTATTTGATTCAGCTTTTTTAAAGCCTCCTCTTCAATTACGTACTTTATTTTTTTAAAGCCTCTTGGCACCATACTAACAAAAGTCAGAGCATTAGCTTAAGTCATTATGTTTTTTTTGTTTTGTTGTTTTTTCGTCTAAAGGTTGCAGGTTTGTCATTCAATCCTAACCTATGTACTATAGCTACAGATATGTTCTTATACTTGCTGACAACTCCTTGATATTGTAGAACTTACTTCTTACTCTCAGAGGGTTCTGTGGATCGATAGATTCGTTCATCATCACCAAATGTATCTGTGCAAATAGTGACTAACATAAAATGTAAAAAGTAAATTCAATTTAATATTTCAGCCTCAAATTGCAATAGAGAGGTCAAGATATTGTAAAGCAAAAGATGAAAAATTATTCATAACCAATTTCATTTTTGTAATTGGTAATTGACTAAAGGGATCATCTTTCTTAATATTATTCAGTTTTCCATGCAACCATAGTCAGCAGGAAAGTAATTTTATGGCCACATTTACAGTATCACAAACAATAAAAAAACTAAAATAAACAGTGACAATTCTGATTTCATGACATTTAACAAAGCATGGAATCAAGTAGCTACAGTACATTGAGTGAAAATACCATTATAGCTATATTACCAGTTTAACTTTGTTAGCCTGCACAGATCTAATATATAGTATCCACTTTAGATACCTGAGACTTTAATGTACAGAATGGATGAGCGGGGCTGTTGTGCATCTGGCAGATTCGCTCAGCAGTTTCTGATGTCATGCAGTGGGCTTTGGCATGAGTCCGCAGTGAGAGCTTCATAATGATCCCCTTGCTGCTGTGTCTCCAGCTGCCTGACTCAGCAAATATTAAAGCAAATAACACGCACATGTTTAAAACCCAGATGGAGATTATGCATTGTATTAAATAGGCCACTAGTAAGTAAGTGAATGAGCGTGATTCACTCATGGTGTTAAGGTACTTGTTGTGTAATGTCATATTTGAAATGCAGAGCATGATTTATTCTCAGGACTAAAATCACAGTGAGTGTGGTATTGTTTCTCAGGGAGTGTTAGGACCCCCGGGCGGTGGGGGTGCAGAGCAGGGTTTTTGTTAACTCTGTAAAGCCTGAAATATTAAATATATTCAGAGTTTGTGTCTCTTTCTTTTTTATTTTTTTCTTGTACATTCATACATACATATCCCAACAAGAAGATAGAAGAACATTTAAATATGTGGAAAATAAAGTGAACAATGAAAATTATAAATATTAGGAATATTTAAATGTCCTCCTGTCTTCTTGTGTTGACATGTATTAGTATACCCTGACCTTCTGTAAACCACAAAATATTCTTTCCTAAAGCTTATTCTGATTCTGAAATTGTATTGTATATGTAAAATTAATATTATTGCCATATCTTATAAACAGCTTGCATTTTACAAAGCAGATGTACTTTTATAAGTAATTTGTTTTGCAGTAATTGCAAGTGTAGTAAAATGCCTGCAACCTAAGTGAATTATTTTTCATTGAAAGTACTGTTATGGCAAGCCAGTTTGGCATTAAAGGGTTTATGATATCATTAACCAAGACGTATTTTTTTGTAGTCCCTAAACTTCGTTCACTGTAGGCTTTGCTAAGCTAACTCTGTAAAAGCCAATGTCTCCTGCATTTTACAATCAGAGATGTTGTTTATGTCCTTACAGCAAAATTACACATCAACTAAAGGTCAAAATATGATATCGTAGTGGACCACCCCTTTAAAAGCGTGTTTATATATATATATATATAAATATTTATATATATATATATATATATATATATATATATATATATATATATATTATATATAGTGTGTATATATCATTTTTGTAAAAGGTGGATGCACTAGTACTCAAGACCCTCAAGTGTAAAGATGAGATAATATACATTATATGAGTAAAGTGAGAATGTTACATTTTCTTTAAGCATGTTTGACTACAGTTAGATAAAATGAACGCTAGGGGTAGTATGATGACAACAACTTTTTCTTCTTTTCACACTAGTAACACTAATAATACTTATTGAGACATTATCAACGATTATTTTGGTGCAGTTCTTTCCACAAGTTCTTTGCACTCCAAAAATTAAAAAATATACAATCTGGTTGCTCGGTAGCAGTTATACGATGTATTACATGTGATGCAGGACACTCAGGTTAGAGTCTGATGAAGCACAGTTCCACAAAAGAGACAAATGTAAAATCAATGTGCATTTTTCTCTCATGTTTGCTTTTAAAAACTCTATTAGTTGGATTAAAGGAAGGGTTTAGCTAGTGGTTCACAAGGTGATTGTACAACGAGCCCTTCCTTCTCGTATGTGTGCACAAGAAGGATGTGTACGTGATGCTTACAACAAAATGTACCATATTTCAAATTAGCAAAATCGTAGAAAGAAAGAATGTAAGGTGATTTAATTGGCTTTCAATGATTATGACACATGCCTCCCAAACACACTAATGTTTATTAACGTTTGAAATGCACAATGATGCACCTGCACAAAAACTACCCTCACCTTCCAACAACCCTGATTGTCTCCAACCGATGTAAGGAAGACCCTATTTAAGATTAACAACGATGAAACACACTAGAGAGGAAGAGGCACAGCTGTGAATGGTGGGCCACAAACAACCTGTCATTTAATGTGGAAAAGACAAAGGAAGTTGTGATGGACTTCAGGAGAAACTCTATCGACCACTCTATTGACCATTGACAGCTCGACTATGGAGAGAGTCAGCAGCACTAAATTCCTGGGGGTGCACATCACAGAGGATCTCAGGTGGATCACCAACACCATGCAAGTCTCTAAAACGCATAACAATGGCTACACTTTCTCCAACAACTGAAAAGTTCAAGTTTCCGTCCACCCATCTTCACCACCTTCTACAGAGAAACCATTGAGAATGTACTGACCAGCTTCATCACTGTCTGGTACGGGAACTGCAGTGCTGCTGACCACAAGACCCTCCAGCAGACAATGAACACAGCTGAGAAGACTGTTGGTGGCCTTCTTCCCTCCGTTCAGGACATTTTCCTTACTTTTCAAAACCTCAAAACATTTTACAATTCTGAGTGGGCCTCATACAGTTGAGTGGGCTTGACAAACCACCAATAGAAAACACACCCTTTACTATGACACTTCAACTGATACTTGAACCAATTTGCGAATTTGCACCAGACACTTACAATCGTTCTATATCTCCTTGGAAAAAAACAAACAAACAAACAAAAAAAACATTGTGCATTTCTAAAGTGTGCTTCACACAGGCGAGTTGGCTTGACAAACCACCTGTAGAAACAGTCTTCTCTCTATTCTTTAGTCACTTTACTTAAACTTCATCTTACAAGAACTGAATAAGGAAAACAATATTTACCTGGAGCAACACGGTGGCACAGTAGGTAGTGCTGTCGCCTCACAGCAAGAAGGTCGCTGGTTCGAGCCTTGGCTGGGTCAGTTGGCATTTCTGTGTGGAGTTTGCATGTTCTCCCCGTGTTCGTGTGGGTTTCCTCTGGGTGCTCTGGTTTTCCCCTACAAAGTCCAAAGACGTGGTAGAGGTGAATTGGGTAAGCTAAATTGTCCGTATAGTGTATGTGTGTAAATGAGAATGTGTGGATGTTTCCCATTGATGGGTTGTGGCTGGAAGGGCATCCGCTGCGTGAAACCAATGCCGGATAAGTTGGCGGTTCATTCTGTTGTGGCAACCCCGGATTAATAAAGGGACTAAGCCGACAAGAAAATGAATGAATGAATGAATGAATGATTGAATGATGAATATTAACCTGTGAATGAACCACAAATCATGTGGCACTACTTGTTTTATTTATCCTTAAAATCCCTTTTCACACAATATTGTTCTGTCTTCTGCAGTGCTTAATTTGAGCAGGATCTTGTCGGATCCTGTTCCAGGAAATGTCAGATATTCATGTTTTGCATTCCGGTATTTATTTTAACTGATCTGCCATTAACTTTTGCGTGGTGAATACCTTTATGTGTGTGTGTGTGTGAGAGAGAGAGAGAGAGAGAGAAAGAGAGAGAGAGAGAGAGTGAGAGAGAGAGAGAGAGTAAGAGAGAGAGAGAGAGAGAGAACGTGAATGAGTCCAAGTAAAAAACAGCGAGCAAAGTTATGTGGATTGTGTGAGCGCGCACACACATAAAGGTAGTCACTTTCGACCAATCAGCTTTCTTAGGATGACAATCACTCTCATTGGTTGGTTATTATTTTTTCTCATGCAGTGAGCAGTGAAAATAAATAATGACATTTTTTAAAGCCATGAGTAAATCTGATAATGAGCCTAATCAGAAAAGATCTTGAAGAAGATGAAACTGCATGAATGGATCAGGACAGCGGGAGACATATGTAAAGCGATCTCAAGTCTCTTCTTGAGGACTGGACTGAGTGAATCATTTTCGCATGTCAGTGGTGTTAGTAAACTGGATAGTGATGTTTTATATGATTTATGTTTGTAGCTACATGTTTGTTTGATTTTTTTACCCATTGTTCACCCATAACGTTATATTGCATTTAATTTAATTTAATTTTATTTTATTTTATTTTATTTTATTTTATTTTATTTTATTTTATTCCTGGTTTTGTTCTGGAAATGATCCAATTACAAATTAAGCACTGGTCTTATGTAAAAGTACTTGTTTAGTTTGTATTAGGTTATGTGCAAACTTGAAGTATTTATATGTAATATAAATATGTATAATTAGTAGTATAATTAGGGCGTACTCACACTGCTATTCGAACCGTGCCCAGGCCCGTTTCTTAGATGGTTTGAGAAGTGTGAGTGCTCTGAATCGGGCTCATGCACAGTTCTGTTGGCCGGCCCTGGCCGTTCACTTGGGCTTTGGCACTTGGGTTTTGTAGTGTGAGTGCAAAGCGCACCAGAGCCCGAAACTGAAGAGGAGACGTGACTTTTGGGGACTGTTTCAAATGGATTTATTAATCATTCTTACTGTTTAATGAACGCAAACTGTTATAGATTAAAGATGCAAACCCCTCACTGCACGAAAACTGCAGCTTTTGCCAACCTCCTAATTCCTGTTGCACGAGGGCTTTATGATTGTTTATGAGTGTCAAAAGTGGCTGATCTGTTTGGCAAAATATTTGACTGTGTCACTGCATCTCAAACGACTAAAACGATATAATGATATAATGTGCACTGTGCTGAATTGGAGCACTTCTCTTAAACTGAACAGTGCATCATTGATATCGTAAGCGTGCACAGGCATGTGTTAATTTTGCAAAGAAGCATCTCTGAACACACGTTGAACCTTGAAGCAGATGTGTTACAACAGCAAAAGAATACAGAAGCACAGGTGACACTCCACTCAGCTAAGAACAGGAAATAGCTGTCTGCCTGCATAATGCTGCCTTCATCCCTTTATGACAGTGTTGGGTGTAACGCGTTATTAAGTAACGCGTTACTGTAATTAAATTACTTTTCCACTGAAAAAGTAAAGTAACTAATTACTGTTCATTTTTAGGTATTTTAATTACAGTTACTTATAATGTACCTGCGTTACATTGTAAAATAATTAAACTCGCTGGATAATCTTACACAATTTTATTAATTTATGTTCTAAAGGTAAAAGTAAACTCTGGCACTTTACAATCATTGTAGTGCAGATGCATGTGATAGCGCCGTGCGTCAGTTTGCTGCTAGTCATATTCTAAAGCGGAAGATGTCGGACTCAGCTGAAGCGAGTGGCTGTTTTACGAAATGAAAATATTCCCAGACAAGAACATTACAGTATTAATCAATTTATTTTTCCTCATTGCTCACCTGCGTGCTGTAGCGCGCGGCTTTTTCAAGGCTATCGCGCACCTTACATGGGCTGGTTTATGAAGATTACTATGAGAAAGGCTAGGATGGCTATGCAGATGTGACAGAGGGAGTCGGCGAATTTAACATGACTGATGCTGCTCTGTTTACAGAGTAATAAGACACCTTTTGCTCGATCGGATCACATAAACAAGAGACACAATCCAGTTCAAAAACATGCCGTATAAATCTTAAGCCTTTTGTCCACTTCCGATTATATTGCACGGGCTTTCATTCTAATTTCATTCTCGCAAAAAATAATGCTTTTTTTGTAAAGATTGCATGATCCTGCCTGATCGATAGATATGCAGAATAATGTTTAAGAAGGTTACATTGCATACTAAAAATTATTATGCATGTAATTATAGATATTTTTTAAATAGAATATAATAAAGATGATTCAGAAAACTAAAAGGCTAAACTATTTCATGTTTGATTCATATGTTTTATCTAAGTATTTATTATTTACAAAATTAAATTTTTATTATTTGTCCATTCAAGGTTTATTGGGATTTCAAGAAGTATTTAGTTAAATTATTTATTGAGTAATTAAGTTACATTTCAGACACAGTTATTAGATAAGTATTTTAAATACAACACTGATTAAGTAATTAGTAATTAATTACTTTTTTAAAGTAACTTACCCAACACTGCTTTATGACCACAGTTTAAAAATTTTATGATTGCTAAAAACCATGTCACAAAGTTAAATTCATCTAAAGATGGTTTCCTAAGCATGACAAGTTTACTCTACTTTTAATCTAGAGCACCTTTATGGTGAGGTGGAATGGAAGGTGTACAGCGGTAATTTACTGCTGGCAAGGAATTAAAGGAATTGTTTACCCAAAAATGACAATTCTGTCATCATTTACTCCTTCACTTGTTCCAGACCCGTTTGAGTTGTAAAAAAAAAAAAAAAAAGATGTCATTTGCTGTTGGTTTCCATGATTCTTCAGACTTTAATTAATAAAAATGTAAAACAATTTAAAGTGTGGATAGGATATTGGGGTGAATACCTCTTCAAGTCAGATTTGGAGGGAAATGGGGGTCCAACTCATTACATAATAAAGTGTCTGGTTATCTTGTTCCTTTGAACAAATAATCTTGCAGTTCTTAGATGTATTACAGACCCTGATGTCTTAGTATCCAAGATGAAAATAACTGTTTTAAGCATTAACTAGTGGTTACTGGTCATATGGCTCGTTTGCTCCAATGGCCTCATGGTGTAGCAAAATATCCTGTGGCACCGAACTAGCCTACTTTGTAATCTCAACAGATGCAGTGTGTCATCAAGGTATTGTTTGCAAACTGTTTCATGAATACTGTACATTTGGACATCCCACTAATTAAATTCAGGCCTACTAAATTTTTGCATATCATATACTGCATGAAATAGATCATATTGCTTATTGAATACATTTAACCATCTTAGCATTGGTTCAATACTGCAGATTACACCTTATTTAGCTACTATGGTATTTTTTATATTAGAAACATTTTAATAGTTTTAGTGATGATACACAGGGCACCTTTTACAACAATGTTGCTGTCTATTCTCAATATGAAAGTAGCCAAGCCACAATGGTCTGCAACATTGCCCAACAATGAACCCCTTTCACATTTCTGGGTTGTCATAGTTGGGGAAACTTGAATGGGAGAGTACTTATTTTCTTTACAATTGAATTTGAAATATTAATAACTTTTAAAATTTTTATTATGATTTTTTTATTGGCAGAGTATAGAAACCCACACTTGGAACTGGTGCTGCATCACACACACACAAACACACACCCACACCTACACACACACACACTGTGATGTGATGTGATGCTGGTGACCGAAAAAAAAAAATCCTTATTAGGCCTACTCATAAAATTCCTATGTATCGTTACCAGAATTCAGATTTACTTTAGAATGTTGACCTATTTACCTAATATAATTTTAATTATAGATACTATGCTTGTTTACACTAACACTAACTCAAGCTCAATCTTATATCGATATGCAGCAAGTTGCCATTAACATCCATTTTGTACAACTGCATCTGATATGCTAAAGGTCGTCTCCCACTTAATGATATATGATTACTAGGATCACTCTTTAGCACAGACACACAAAACCAATCCATCTTTCTTTCAGTTATCAGCTCTGAAAAACAAGCAGTTGCAGAAACTTGACTCAAACCGCAATCCATGTGATTGAGACGATAAAAAGGATGATTTCCTCAAAAGAAAGACTTTCCAGAGCTGCATCGCTCTTCTGCAGTTACACGTACGCTGCATGAATAACTGCAAAGTGATGTATAAATAATAACTACTGTATATGAATTGTGGTTCTTTTTTACTGCATAGCCTAATGACGAGCATTAATTACACTGGGTCACACCCCGCGCACGGGTCGCGCGAGGGAGCTGATAGTCGTCGTCATCATAACACAGCACAGCATTCTGTTAAAATGAGTTTAGTCACCGAGCCCTCCCTTGTTTAAGGGATTCTTCTCAGTTTCCCTTTAACTGATCTGCTGTTCAGCGATATAATATGTACAGCAATAACTACAGCTGCAGAAGACGTGATGTGGCTGATGCGGGTCCTTCGTTCCGCACGGCCGCGCTTCTCTCTCTCTCTCTCTCTCTCTCTCTCTCTCTCTCTCTCTCTCTCTCTCTCTCTCTCTCTCTCTCTCTCTCTCTCATTTTTTCTTTCCTCCCTCCCATCTTTTCCTCTTCTCTCCAGCTTTGCGTCGTTACTAGCAGAGCTGCGCCGTGGCTTGGCCGCAGGGGAGGTATCAGGAAAAAAAAATAGCAGCGCTGGGGAAAACGAGACGGCTCATCGTACTGGATCATGCGCTCGCCTGTTATTGCTCCATATGCAGCATCTGCAATAGCTTTATATGCCACTGCGAGAGCTCATCGCTCTTTGCCCATGCATTCTGCAGATTTCAAAGAGAGATTTAAAGTGGGCTACACAGATAACGGGACTAGCAAAAGGAACACATTTTAAAGAAAAAAAAATGTGTTGGTATGTGGATGTCAGCTGGAATAAATTTGGAAATTTGTTGCATGATTGATGGGGGAATGTTTTTGACAGGATATCACAGGGAACCTCGAGCAATGCTGTTTTCTTACAGTAGTGGGAAATTTTTTATTTTACAGTATTCATTCATTTTCTTGTCGGCTTTGTCCCTTTATTAATCTAGGGTCACCACAGAAAAATGAACCGCCAACTTATCCTGCATATGTTTTATGCAGCGAAAGCCTTTTCAGCCGCAACCCATCACTGGGAAACATCTACACACACTTATTCACTAGTGCCAATTAAGCTTACCCAATTCACCTATAGCGCATGTCTTTGGACTTGTGGGGGAAACCGGAGCATCCGGAGGAAACCCACGCCAACACGGGGAGAACATGCAAACTCCACACAGAAATGCCAACTGACCCAGCAGAGGCTTGAACTAGCAACCTTCTTGCTGTGAGGCGACTGTGCTACCCACTGCGCTACCGTGTGTTCTCCCTGTCTTGGCGTGTGTTTCCTCCGGGTGCTCCGGTTTCCCCCACAAGTCCAAAAAAACATGTGGAATAGGTGAATTGGGTAAGCTAATTTGTCTGTAGTGTATGTGTGTAAATGAGCATGTATGGATGTTTCCCAGTGATGGGTTGCAGCTGGAAGGGCATTAGTTGTGTAAAACATATGCTGGATAAGTTGGCGGTACATTCTGCTGTGGCGACCCCAGATTAATTGAGGGACTAAGCCAAAAAGAAAATGTATGATTAACAAATGAATAATATTAATAATAATAATAATAATCAACAACTATTATAAAAATAATACATCAGCAAAAGTTATCATAAACTTGTAAACTCAAAGTCAGCTTTTCCGTGTTATGTTGCTTTTGAATAGGCAGGAAAAAGAGAATGTATTGTTACTAGTGGTGGAAAGAGTACACTGAAAAAATTAATACTCAAGTTAAAATACAAATTACTTTCCAAAAATGTAGTGCAGGTACAGTAATCTAAAGTATCTTTTGTAAATACTGCTTGTACAGTAAAATGTAGCACTCTTGAAGGTACTCAAGAGTATTGAGTAGTGAGGATTATAGTGTGAACAGTATGCCATTTCATACCCTGCAAATTAAAAATGTTGCTTAAAGTTGATGACTATTTAAATGTGATGCCAAATATGTGTAATTTAGAAGCAAAACTTTAGCTGTGATGACATGTTAATGCTTAGGTTATGTACTTATTTACGGAGTGCTCTCATCAGCCTTAGTACCATGGCTGAGGTGAGTCTTTTTAATTTACATTTTCCATACTGTCCCAACTTTTTCTGATTTAGGCTTATACTATAATGTGCATTGTATATGGTTGTCATGTCAACTTAACATGCCATCTGCTTTCTGGTGTCATAAAAGTGAATGAATGTTGTATCTATTGTTGAATGAGGTTCAGCGAATAATTTTAAAGCATATTTTTAACCTTTTATGTTTTTTAATATAATTTTAAAAATTTGAACAAAAAGCGATCATATGATCAGATATTTGTGTTGACCACAGCTGTTGTCAAACTGCTTGTGCAAACAAACTAAATAATTGCAAAATAAAAGCTTGGAAATGTAGTCAAATTTTTGTGGGTATTTTGATGGAAATATTGTAATGTAACTGATTCAAATGGCAGTAACTAGTAAAATAATAGACTATATTAGATTTTGAACGTTACTTGCCCAACTCTGTGCATATGCAGTCTAAACAGTTCCTTTGTCATTGCTTTTTATGGCTTTGTGTTTTTGTACACTTTTAATGCTTTCACACTATACATGTTTGCTGCATTTGTAAAGTGTCCATGAGGTTGAGGTTGATCGGTCTTACATGATTTTCCTATTTAATTAAATGGGAATCGTAGGACTAATTAGAGCCAGTCAGCAAAACAAAAAACAAAGGAGTGACTGCAGGTTGAAAGTAAATAGTGGTTAAATTACTGGTACAGCTCTATAAATGTAAGTAAAAGGGAAAAAAATACACACTTTTAAAATGTATGATTCCTGAAAGAAACTACTCAATTATAGCGGTTTGAGTATTTGTAATTATTATTATTATTATTATTATTATTATTATTATATTATTTTACACTGATAATCAACCTATATGGGAACAGTGGTAATGCTGGTGTAGTTTGCGATTAATTAATTAGAATCTTTATGTTAGTTTAAGGATGTTTACTTTGAAGGCCATATTTTTGGAGTCCATAACCGTATATAGCTTTCACACTGCATGTAGTTGTGCTCCAATCTGGCAATGTGTTCCAGTTGTGGTGCATCTGCTATAGTCCAGTAATTCTTTCCACACCGAGTCTGTTTTAACTGTGTGGGATATAGAGAGTTGCAGGTTGTTGCTCAAAATAGAAATAATGTCATCATATACACATAATTAAAGTCTATTAAAAGTTCAACATTTCCAATAGTTATGGAATAATCAAGTAAATAAAAACATTTCATCCTAAAAAAAATGTCATGAAATATATGGTATGGTATAATATGAAATATATGGTAAATCCTCATCCAGGACCCGCACAATCAGCACTGGCGCCCCCCAGGGGTGTGTCCTCTCCCCTCTGCTCTTCTCTCTGTACACAAATGACTGCACCTCAAAGGACCCCTCTGTCAAGCTCCTAAAGTTTGCAGACGACACCACTCTTATCGGCCTCATTCAGGATGGTGACGAGTCTGCTTACAGACAGGAGGTTAAGGAGATGGCTCTCTGGTGCAGTCACAACAACCTGGAGCTGAAAACGCTCAAAACAGTGGAGATGATAGTGGACTTTAGGAGAAACCCCCCTGCTCTCCCCACACTGAGCATCATGGACAGCACTGTGGCTGCAGCGGAGTCATTCAGGTTCCTGGGCACCACCATCTCTCAGGACCTGAAGTGGGACACTCACATTGACTCCATTGTCAAAAAAGCTCAACAAAGGCTGTACTTTCTTTGTCAGCTGAAGAAGTTCAACCTCCCAAAGGAGCTTCTGAAACAGTTCTACACCTCCATCATTGATTCAGTTATCTGCACTTCAATAACTGTCTGGTTTAGCTCAGCTACCAAATCTGACCTCCGAAGACTACGTCGAATAGTTCGGACTGCTGAGCGAATCATTGGTACAACCCTCCCTACTCTCCAAGAACTGTACTTATCCAGAGCGAGCAGAAGGGCTGCCAAAATCACTCTGGACCCCTCACACCCAGCACACTGCCTCTTTGAACTGTTACCTTCTGGTCGTCGCTACAGAGCACTGCGCACCAGAACAGCCCGCCACAGAAACAGTTTCTTCCCTCAGGCAATCCATCTCATGAACACTTGATGATAACAATCATGGAACTAACATCACTACTTGCAATACACTTTTTACACAAACATACACTTATTTAACAACACACTTTACATGCCAATTTGCACATAAAAAATATACTTTTTACACATGCATACATTTATTTAACAACACACCTTACATGCCAATTTGCACATAACAGCTGCACATATAATGTTGTATGTAGTAATACGCCTGTACATACACTTGTCCATTTGTATATTTGCATTTAAAACTTACTTCTATTTTTTGAATATATTTATTATCTGTTTTTTTGTCCTGTCTCTGTAATTCTGTTGCACTGTAGAAGCTCTGTCACGAAACCAAATTCCTCGTATGTGTGAACATACCTGGCAATAAAGCTCTTTCTGATTCTGGTGGTGGTGGTGGTGGTGTGGAGACCCCCACACCACCACCCCTGTGGTGTAGGGGTATGGAGCAGGCTAAATTGTCCGTAGTGTATGTGTGTGTATGGATGTTTCCAAGAGATGGGTTGCAGCTAGAAGGGCATCTGCTGCGTAAAACAAATGCTGGATAAGTTGGTGGTTAGTTCCACTGTGGCGACCCCAGATTATTAAAGGGACTAAGCCGAAAAGAAAATGAATGAATGACATTGTTCATTTATTTAATTTTAAGGAAAAGGGTTTTACTCTTTTATTTTTCAATTAGCACAGCATCCACTTTACACTGACCTTTGCATACACATAAAAAGTATCCTTTGGGCTTAAGAGAAAAGTTAACCCCTGCAAAAATGAAAATATTTTGGAAATTGGTTGCCATTATTTTCCATAGAGTTTTCACATATGAATGTTCTTTGTGTTTCCAACAAAATGTCTTCTTTTGCATTGTTAAACCACTTCTGAAAAAGAGTGAAAAAAAAAAGAGTAAAGTTTCAGTTTTGGGTGTAAACAGTTTGACACCACAATTTGACAACTGTTATCAGTTGCCTGGCAAAATGCAGTCCTCTCATTCCTACCGTAAAGCATCAAGGACAGAATGTTTGTAGCAGAACAAAAATCTCCATTCCATACTTGTCTTGCAATGACTGAAAAAACTTTGATTAATTTTTCTCCTATTAGCTTGTGAGCATGTAGAGGTATATTCGTATACAGTATAAGAACAATACTGTTGTGACTGCCTGGAAAACACATACTTTATGAGGGATTAAATCTGCTTTTTTTTGTTTTGTTTTGTTAAATCCTTTTATTTTAAACGAAATGTTTGCTGACAGGATCATTTGTGCACTTAAGCTCATCCACACAGCAGTTTTATTGAAAACATATTTTCAGAAGGATGTTGTTAATCTCTAAGTATTATATTATTTGGGAACTACAGTAGTTCATCCAAGTCGATCCCAGTTGTAAAAGCAACAAATAATAACGACTTCTAATTGATAATTTGCAAAAAAGTGGCAAAAGGTAGATTTTTCAAATGAATCATTTGTTAAACTGCATCCTAATCATCACAAATATTGCAGATGTCCTACTGGAACCAACATAGACACAAGACCCTCACAGAAATTAGTCAAGTTTGGTGAAAGAAAAATCATGATTTGGGGTACATTCAGTATAGGGCCATGCGAGAGATCTGCAGAGTGGAGGGCAACATCAACAGTCTGAGGTATCAAGACATTTGTGCTGCCCATTAAATTACAAACCACAGGAGAGGTCAAATTCTTCAGCAGATGGTACTCCTTTCAATATTTCAGCCTCCAAATCAAAGTTCCTGAAAGCAAAGAAGGTCAAGGTGCTCCAGGATTGGCCAGCCTGGTCACCAGACATGAACATCATTGAGCATGTCAGGGGTAAGATGAAGAAGAAGGCAGTGAGATCAATACAAATAATCTTGATGAACTCTGGAAGTCCTGCAAGAATGCTTTCTTTGCCATTCTTTGCCAGTTAACTTTATTAATAAGTTTGAGTCATAATTTGAGTCATAATTTGAGTCATGGATGTATGGATGCAGTCTTCCAACCCTAATGGGAGTCAAACACAATATTATTTTTTTCCACTGCACAATGACTTTATATTCTATACTGTACAGTATTTCTCTTAAGTGACAAGACTTTTGTCTAAGCAAAGTCAGACCTTACTGTCCCAATTAAATAATTAAAAATTAAGACATGATCATATTTTGTTTGGGTAAAATAAGCATAATCTAGAGGCATTTGCCTTTCATATAAGCCACTTCTGATATCAAATGATCAACTAGAAGTCAAGTTGTTATTTGTTATTTCTAAAAGTTGGATAGGCAACAAGACTTTTGTCAGGTATATTCAATAACTTTTTATATTGAGACTGTAAGATTTCCAGGGTTTTCAAGCATCAAATAATAAATGTGTAATACAGTTTATTTTACTCTATATTAGAAAGTGTCCTGTTTCTTTCCAGTTTATTCATTCATTCGTTTTCTTGTCGGCTTAGTCCCTTTATTAATCCGTGGTCGCCACAGCGGAATGAACCGCCAACTTATTCAGCATCCGTTTTACGCAGCGGATGCCCTTCCAGTCGCAACCCATCCCTGAGAAACATCCATACATCTTCATTCACACACATACACCACGGACAATTTAGCCTACCCAATTTACCTGAACCGCGTATCTTTGGACTGTGGGGGAAACCGGAGCACCCGGAGGAAACCCACGCAAACACAGGGAGAACATGCAAACTCCACACAGAAATGCCAACTGACCCAGCCGAGGCTCGAACCAGTGACCTTCTTGCTTTCTTTCCAGTTTCTTTGTATAATTAGCACTTCTTGTGTGCATTATCTCTTCTTGTTGAATCACTGAATTTCTTCTGAATTGTAGGTCACTTTGGACAAAAGTGTCTGCTGAATTATGTCATTGTACTGTATAATGTAATGTACTGTATATTTGTTAGGCTACATGCAAATGGAACATTATTTCACTCTTATTAGTACAATTTATATTTCTTTATATTTTACCCAGTTGCCACTAGGTATATGTATCATAGTAGGTATCTTGCTTAGGCAAGTGCAAACATACAGATTTTATTAGAGATAGAGAAAGGTTTTATATGCTCATTTGAGACCACAAGAATCACCCCTAGAATCAAATTTTAGATTTGTCATTTGAAAAGTCATTGAATTTTGACATGGCATTTTCCAGGCCATGGAAATGAACAACTGAACTTACAACATTTTGGAAAAGTCATGGAAATTTGTGTCTACAAATATCTGTGTACTTGAATATTATAATATTGTGTAAATTTCAAATGCAATAGCGTGGACCATGTGAAATTCTCTGTGAAGGGTAAAATGTAACTCTTGGTTTCAGCTGCACCTCTTTCGCTCTCATTCATCATAATTCAAGCAACATTAACCACAGAGGCAAGATTCTGTGTTAAAGTATAATTTGTACCATTCCTATAAGTCTTGTGAAGAGACAAGCCAATATTTTCTAGAATATTTTCACACAGACAGCAAGCTAGCAGCTTTGCCTGTGGTGGCATGCAAGTACTCATATTTATGTAGGTCTACTTCAGCACTGTTTTTATTTTTTATTTTTATGTATCAATGCAAGGCGCCACGGTGGCCTAGTGGTTAGCACGTTCACCTCACAGCAAGAAGGTTGCTGGTTCGATCCCCGGCTGGGCCAGTTGGCATTTCTGTGTGGAGTTTGCATGTTCTCCCTGTGGTTGCGTGGGTTTCCTCCGGGTGCTCCGGTTTCCCCCACAGTCCAAAGACATGCGGTACAGGTGAATTGGGTAAGCTAAATTGTCCGTAGTGTATGTGTGTGAATGAGAATGTATGGATGTGTTTCCCAGAGATGGGTTGTGGCTGGAAGGGCATCCGCTGCGTAAAACAAATGCTGGATAAGTTGGCGGTTCATTCCGCTGTCGCGACCCCGGATTAATAAAGGGACTAAGCCGAAAGGAAAATGAATGAATGAATGAATGTATCAATGCAAAGAGTTTATATTAAATATCATCAGTTTATTCATTTAATATGTAATTTATTGAAATTGCTGGCTTTTGGTTTAATTTAAACACAATTTACAAAAGATATTTGCCAATGACATTCTCCCTCGATAGAAATTACATTTGGGTTATTTGCTGTATAAACAAACTTATCATTTATAAGTCAAGCAAGAATAAAGGGTTTAAACTATGCCAAATCAACTGTTTTCAAAAATTATTCTCACATGCGGGTTAAAGCTGACAGCTCTTCACGAGTAAGTGAATTAGTGCTGATGTAATGTATAGTGAAGTAATGCCATTTGTTAATAATTTTACTTAATAATAAAGCAGTTAACCTATTGATGAAACAACACATGCTAGTAATATTTGATTAAACAATACTCTGTATTTTGTTATCAAGTGTGAAACATTTATTTTAAAAAAATAGATGTTTATAGTATTTATCCTCCTTTCTTTTTATTATAGTTTTTTCTAGCTGCTTACAAAATAAATCTTTAATGTCACACATTTTCTGAAACATCTCACTCAAAATGCAAAACTACACACCAAATCCCTATAACCAGCTTACTTTCCTTTTCCAAACACAGCCAATCAAAATCTTACATTTTGGTGTTTTAGGAAGGAAATTGCATGTAGTCTTCTGAAAGTGTTTTATGCAATTGAGTTCAGGGCTTTTCCCAGAGATGGGTTGCGGCTGGAAGGGCATCCGCTGCATAAAACAAATGCTGGAAAAGTTGGCGGTTCATTCCGCTATGGCGACCCCGGATTAATAAAGGGACCAAGCCGAAAAGAAAATGAATGAATGAATGAGTTCAGGGCTGAGAAATAGCTTATGGTTTGTAACTAATCACTAACCAACTAATCACTAATCTCTGAATAGGTAAAAGATGATATGACACCTGGCTGTTCTGGTTCCCCCATATTCATAATTTTTAAATCCTAAATTCTTCTTGAAAAGAATAGGGGAATTCTTTTTAGCCTACTAAGCCCCGATGACACTTCTCTCCCCGAGACCCCCCATGCATATTTATGTTCTTTACAGTTATTTCCAACTGCTTACACAAAAAATCTTCTCTTGTCACACGATTTCTGAAACGTCTCACTCAAAATGCAAAACTACACCTCAAATCTCTAAAACCAGAAGCTATTTCTCAACCTTGAACTAAGTTTTCAATTTCATAAAACCCTTTTTTTTTCAAAACACTACACACAACACTCTACCTAAAACACACAGATCTAAGTGGAAGCTACTTGCTTTATTTTTTCAAACACAAAATGCTACACATATTCAACCAGTCACAAACACACATGCTGAGTCCCAATTCGCATACTATCCATCCTAACTAGTATTTGAAAATAGAATTAGTATGTCCCAAATCATAGTATGTTGCAAAGAGTATGCCAAAGTTTCCAAAGGTTTACTTTTCCAGTAAAAATTTTAAGTGTAAAAACATCCATACTCTAATCGCTGAATTTAAATTTAAAGTAGTTTTGAATTAAAACTATAAACGCAGGTGAAAAGTGTAAATAAACTACAAACATAAAGGATGCGCAAGACCAACCGTCAAGTAGAAAGGTGACAGTAAAGGTGTTTGTATGACTGTTACAGTTTTTTTGGATTGCTTAAACACGGTTTTCAAAACAGGGCTTGTGTAACCATTGATACCCAATTAGCAAACATTGTGTAAACATTGACACCCAATTAGCAAAACACTACAGATCCTTTGCATACCTAAACACGCTTGTAAAAACTATACACTTATGTTTAAAAACCACCAAGAAAATTTACCATTTTTAATTTCACATTTACTATACTGTTTGCACGAGTTACACTCTGCTGTGATAAACCTAAAACACTTTTAGCACTTCTACTTCCCTAAGATTAGAGTAGGCTACCATCAATAAACTACAAATATGAAGTAAATCCACCAAATACTACACAAGATCAATGTTGTACACTGAAGAAACTCATTTATTTCTCAACATGCCTAAAATGTTTACATGGAGATTCATAGTACTGTAGCAACAAGTCACTTTACATATTGTACTGCAAGTTTACTGTTCCATCAAAGGACATCGTCTCTTTGCATAGCTGGATCTGGCCAGAGAATTTCATCAACATCACTGGCCATGTTGTCATTAGCAAGACACCTTGGAAAGAAACGTCTTTAATGACGAATCCATCCTTGTATATCTGCTACCTCCATCTGGTCACAGGCCTACTCCATGGCTTGGATGAGGGGTACCTCAGCCTGGAGACGGAGCTCTTATACCTTCCACTGCCATGCCGAGAAAAATCATAGGGCTCTATAGGTTTGAGGAATGGAGAGTATGGTGGACGATATAGGACGGTGAAATGTGGAAGTTGCTGAAACCAGTTCTGAACCAGAGCAGAGCTGTGGAAAGACACATTGTCCCAGACAACAAAGTATTGCATATGATCGGTGTGCATTGCTGCTGTTATGTTGTGCAATTGGTACAAGAATTTAAGTATGAGTGCTGTGTTGTAAGGGCCCATATGGGAATGGCAATGGAGGACCCCATTCTGTGTAATGGCTGCACAGTGTTATATTTCCCCCACGTTGCCCTGGGACATTGACTATATCCCCTCTTTCGTTATTTTGTCAGGTTGAACCCATGCTCATCTACGTAAATGAACTCATGCTGGATCTCCTCTCAATCCATCCATAAAACTACCTGAACACTGCAAAAGTGAATACATACCTCTGCATAATCATGCCGCAGTCATTTCAGCCTTTCGGAATTGAGCTCTAAAGGCACTCAATAAATTTGCTTCACTTAAATATGTTTTTTTTAGGATGCATAGTAAACAATAAACAGTAAACAATAGTCCAGTAATTTCACAAGATAAGGTAACAGAAGTGCTGATACTACATAGAATACGTGCACGGCTGAGCACTTTTTCTGCACTCACATTTGCATGTCACGAGCATGTGTGCTTTTGGTACATTATAAACAAAATCCAGGAGTCTGGGGTCTCGTCTTCCTTCTTTTTTGTTCTCGGCTGATCACATGCCTGGATTGGAAACTAAATTCTTCATGGCTGTAATGCCAGCATGTCCTGAGCTGGAAGTGTCTTTACCTGTTTCAAGACTTCCTGCCAAAATGCTGTGGGTACAAAAGTTAAAACGGTAAAGCAATTAACTGGTGGAGGGTTGTCGGGATTTGTCTGGGGTAATTTCCATGAACAAATCCGACTGAACAGGAACAAGCAACAAGTTGTTTGGTATAATTGTTTCTGTCTCCTCGACCTCACTCCCTTTCTTCTCTAGTCGTGAGAGTGCATCCGCCTTGGTGTTTTTGCTGCCTTTGCAGGTTAGTTTAAGATTTTGCAGTATGTAAATATTACAGATTCTTATGATCTGTCAGCACTGTAAACGGGTAGCTCGCTCCCTCTAACCAGTGTCATCATTCCTCCAGAGCAAGCTTTATGGCTAGGAGTTCTTTGTTTCCTACGTCACAGTTAAAAGCTTTTTTAGCTTCCGACTGCCAGTTTAGTTTGACCTGGTTGCACTTCGTCATCATCGTGAGAGGGGCTGCTACGGTGCTGAAACTGTGAATGAATCTCCAGTAGAGGTTTGCAAAGATTAGGAAACGCTATAGCTGATTTAAAGTTTGGTGAAGAGGCCACTTCTGCACTGCAGTTACCTTATTTTCATCTATGGTAACTTCCTCGGCAATGATGATGTAGCTCAGAAAGGATACAATCCTTTGATGGAACTCACATTTCTCGAGTTTAGCATAGAGATTATGTTGA
This sequence comes from Danio albolineatus, assembly GCA_903798035.1. NCBI lineage: Eukaryota > Metazoa > Chordata > Actinopteri > Cypriniformes > Danionidae > Danio > Danio albolineatus. The sequence goes on along the minus strand of CAIGQQ010004375.1, from coordinate 844,096 downwards.
ATGAGCCTCTAAAGTACCCCCCGATGTGATAGATATGTTCCTCCCTGGTATTAGAATAGATGAGTATGTTGTTGATATATCTGATTACCCAGTGATGCAGCATGTCTTGGAAGATGTCATTCATAGATGCCTGGAATATTGATGAACTGGTAGCCAGGTTAATCAATAGGGCATTACAGCGTATTCATAGTGCCCCCTAGCAGTGGAGAAGTATTTTTGCATTTGTCACTAACAAAACGAGTTTAGTGTAGAATCGAGCCGTCGTAATTGCCCTCCACGAATTGAGTTTGACATCCCTGCTTAACAGTGATATTGTTGAGGCCTCAATAATCAATGCATGGACATAAATCTCCATCATTTTTCTTGACAAAGGTGGACAGGCCGATAAATCCCTTTTCCAATTCCTCCTGGATTCATGGCCTCAGACTCTGGTGTAGAAAGGGGAAATATTCTTCCCTTAGGGGGTGCCAAGCCTGGTAGAAGCTCAATCGGACAGTTATAGGGGTGATGGGGTGGTAGATGAGTAGCGTTTTGTTTGCTGAACATTTTGGCCAGATCAGAGTATACCGTGGAGAATATAGAAACATCTTGATATCAATGGAGCTGCACATGAATCGTTTACAGGCAGAACCCCAATATAGTATTCGTCATTTGGACAGGAGGCCTGAGGGAAGCCAACTGGGCTTGAGCCAGCTAGACAGGAGACCTGTGGGGAGCCGGCTGGGCTGGAGCCGGCTGGACAGGAGGCCTGTGGGGAGCTGACTGGACAGGAGTCCTGACTGGGGCCGGCAGGGCAAGGAGCCTGGCTGGGGCCAGCAGGGCAAGACATGTGGGTGGTGTAGGCAAGGCAAGGAGCTTGACTGAGGCCGGCAGGGAGCCGGCTGGGCTGGAGGCCTGAGAGGAGCTGGCTGGGCAAGACGTCTGGGTGGTGCCGGTAGGGCAAGATGTATGGATGGTGCCAGCAGGCCAAGACATCTGGATGGTGTAGGCAAGGCAAGGAGCTTGACTGGGGCCGGCAGAGCAAGGAGCCAGGCTGGGGTCGGTAGGGCAAGACGTCTGGCTGGGGCTGTCAGGGCTAGGAGCCAGGCTGGTGCCGGCAGGGCTAGGAGCCTGGGTGGTACAGGCACTGCGCTGGTCTCAGGGGTTGGAGCCTTCACAGAGCTGCACTCTGGGGCTGGAACAGTCACGGAGCTCCACTCTGGGGCTGGAGCCGACACTGGCAGACACTCTGGGGCTGGAGCCGACACTGTGGTGGAGGAGCCCTTTCTCCTCCTATGCTTCCTTGTTTTTGGTGGAAGGAAGCTGGCCACCTCTCCAGACACTGCAGTGTACTCCACGGCCTGCAGGACTGGTGCAGTGTCTGTTGCGGGTGCCTCCATGGGTGATGCTGCAGCCAGGGTTGTAGCTGGGTGGGCTGCAGAAGGTTTGGTCACCACTAGAGGGGTAACGAAAGAGGAAGGTCTGTTCCTCCAGCTCAGTCTCCATTTCTCAGTGGGAGGCAGCAGGGGACAGAGTTCGGGTTGGTCTGTCAGTGGAAGAACGAAGCAGATTCTCTCCTGAGGACTTTCATGGGACCCTTGATGAACCTAATGGTCGACAAACTGTTTGTATGAGTGGTCCACTAAATTCTGTATCTGCAGAGGGGCTTATCAAGAGCACAGTTCAGGAGTGTCTAGTGTCTGGACTCTGCCACCAAGAAATTACAAGACTAGAGTGGCAGAACCCTGACAGTCTATGTTTGAATGTCTATTCAACATCTATCAAAAACAACAAATGCTTACTGGGGTGCAGTTACTTTTGTTCAGATTTTACACAGTTAGTCGAACCAATGTACAGTTTGGGTGAGAGAGATGTACAGTACTGTCTAAATGAATCTCGAAGGTATGTTACAGTGTGCGTGTGTGTGTATGCTTGTTTTGTTATCTAGGACACACACTGCCTTGGGCACCTTAAGATTTACGTCAGGGAAATATGTTTTATCTGGAAGAAGTGATTAATTCAATGGACAGGTCAAAGGTCACAAGTCAAGGAGGAACCAAAAAAATCACAGTTGCTTTGTAATGAGAAATGAATGGAGATTAGGTGCTGAGAGGACAAGAAAAGGTACCACAGAACTACAGGCAGCCATGCAGAGTAAACAGACACAAAATGAATATCAATGTCTATATTTCAGTGCTTTTTGTGAATGATAAGCAATCATAAAGACTGAACGTACCTTGGGAATTTATATATTTTCCATAAGACATTCAGGTCTCAAAAAAAAATAGTAGAATAGCCAGTCTAGTTCATGCAAGTTTATCTAGTTAATGCAGAGTTTCTCCAAGGAAACAAAGAATACCTTTGATGTCCACAGCTTGAACTGAGTTGGCTGCTGTATCTTAGAATTCTGAGTGAATGAGAGCTATTAGTTGCTGAAGTATATTATTATGTAATCAGATTTAATTACATTTAATAATAAATGCCAATCATTTTGTAATTAAATCAGTCATATGCTTCAGTCATTCTGCTTCATTCACTACACTTACATTCTCTGTCAATTTGCCTCTATTTCTAAAAATAAGAGTTTGAATGTTATAAAAGTTACAATCTCACAATTGCAACTTGATCCTTAACGGCAGCTTTAACTTTATATATATATATATATATATATATATAT
>CAIGQQ010004375.1:800267-831834 GCA_903798035.1 Danio albolineatus | reverse complement strand
TCAGATACCTGTCCTGATCCCAGGTGTTTCATGTATGATCACTTTTACATTAGTTAACTTCAGATACCTCAGATACCTTCAGATCTCAGGTGTTTCATGTCAAATACCTTATACATCATATACAGTAACTTTAGATACGCCATGCCAAATTTGGTGTCCATTTTACCTGTCCTGTTCATTCCATGTTCAATATACTATTCAGTTATGGAATACCCTTTTACTATAATAAGTTCACTGACTTCACATATGTCCTATAACAAAAGTTCTACCAGTTTTTATTAACTCTTTGAAAAAATCCTTGGAATTATTTGTAATTACACACTGAATTTACACAAATAGTATGACATAAAAATGTTTGAAAGACTCATTTGTTGGCTAAAAACACAGGTTTACACATCTTGTGGTTAGTTGTTTTTGCAAATGAAATCGTTTAAATATAACATTACAAAACAAAAATAACCTGTATGGTTGTTCTTTCCTTGTCCTCGGAGGATTCTTCATCATCCCTCTGAGCTGATTTTATTCTGGCGGTAACGTTAGCGTTATTCAAAATGCCTGCGCTAAAAAACGACAAACTGTCTGCGCATGATTAGTGACCTCCTAAGATTTTTTTTTTTTTTTAAAGGGGCGTATTCCCAACACCAACCGCTCCACCCATTTTACGTCCTGGTAATGAAACCCCTGGAATTTAGTGACAGCCCGTGCTTGTCAGTGTGCCTCAGTCTCCGCTCTTGGCTGCCTCGGATAACAGACAGACATGAAGGAAGCAGATATCACATCACGTTTGTGAGAAATACTACAGTAAGAAATTTACCATAGATTGTTTAATGTGTTTGTTGAGGATTTGCAAGGATGAGTCACACACACAATGTTGTTACAAAGTTCAGGCACACACTGATAAACGCACACAGACAGCGCGCGTTTAGCTTTTGCATGGCAATGAAGACAGGATACACGTTACTATTCACTACTGTATGAACATCCATTATGTTAATGTACAAAATAAACCTGATTTAACGTTCACAAACCGGGATTGATGCGTCATCTCTAATTGTACTGACATGCGGCTCTGGTGATGAAGCTGAAGTAAATCTCTGTAATTTATTACAAACATGCACTGTTTTAAACACGTGTTAAACATGTAAAACTCAATCTTGATCACATTTGATGATGATTGATGATCCTAGTGAACTGAACAGATCTTTTATTCCCGGTTGCTTTGTGCACGTCCTGTCTTGTTGATATGATCATACATGTTACTACGGATACATGTAAATACGAAGCTGTCAATCAATTCGGTGGGTGGGGAAACTGCGATTTTCACCATAGGTGCCTTTTAAAAGTTTGGTGTTTCAACATGATAGAAATTATTATTATTTTTCATTGGATCATGTACTGATTAAGTGTTCTTTTATATTTTGTTTGATGTTTAGTCTGATTCAGCTCAGAAACACTATGACAGCATTGAGCACACCCCAAAATACTATGGAAAAAATATATGTAAAAAGTATGGTACTGTGAAAAAAAAAAATCTAGTAAACACAGTTTGCTAATAATGACTTACCCTTGAACCTTCTAATATGGTGTATCACTTGTTTCCTATATTACTATTTCGGTGTTATTGCTACATTACAACACAATCAAACATAGTTTAATTTTCATAGGCTGCATAGAAATAGTGTCTCTGCTTATGCTGTAGCTTTGGTTTCTGCTCATACAGTTCTTATGGTGAGGGCCTTGAACAAACCTCAAACCTTAAGAATTAAACATGGACCAGTCTTGTCAGCCAGTGTCCAGCAGTGTTTAGCTACAAGGAGTTTCGATATACTGTAACTACCAGAGATTATCTTACTACTGGGAGACTTACATATCATTAAAAAATTTTGGTCTCCTTCCCTGCATAAGCACCATAGAGATAGTGTTAGCATTAGCTTTTATACTTTTTAGGCTAATTGTTTCAGACTTGTCCAGAATTTCAGGGTGTTTGCAATATAACTTACCCAATGACCCTTCAAAACTAGCACAATAGCCAATGAAAAATAGCTCAAAAATATCAAAACTCAAAATATGCCATGCTGCATTTCTTCTTTTAAAAAAATAACTGTATATTAGTTATCATAAAGTTGTTTTATAAGATAAAATTCCATTACCTAAAGAAAGATTGACAGCACAGCTGGTATAGTGTTTCTCATGTTTGTGTCATCCAATTAAAACGCAGGCAAATGAAGTGACCTGTGAAATTAAATTAAAAATAAAGATATAAACAAAAATGTTCAAGATTTCGTTCATTGTAAAACAATATCATTTCTTCTGTAGACTGCATTTTGTAGTTATTAAGCAACAACCGTGAAGAGTTCTGTCAATCTGTTACATTGGAAATGAAAAACAGCCATTCATACAGTGTCTCTTGGACATTGTTTTATGAATGCTGTGCTGGCATTTAACTCATCCCGTTTCTGCAACAGACATGAGTGATACAGCATGACAAATCCTGTGACTTGATGAGAAGAGATGTTCTATTAATTTTCTAAGTAATCAGACATGAAATTTCTGAATGGCAGATGATAAAATACTAAAACGCATGAATTATTGAACATCACATCACATCATATCAATTCCATATTAATTTGCTGAAACAACTCACTTAACAGTCACATAAAACATATATTTACCACATAGATTTTCTTTCACAGATGTAACTGGTTTGGAAGACATTGGTTTAAATGGCTTTATGGATCTCTTCTGTAAAACCTGAACGCTTTCCAGTTAATACAGTTTTAACTTATGGAAAACTGCGACTAGTATAAGCAATATACCAGTGTGCTACTTAATTCCACATGTCTGATAACCTAGCCAATAATGGTCATCTCACAATTTGATTTCCTCTGTTTTTTCTTCTTTTATTCTCCGTCAACTTCATGTGTTTTAAAATGCCTTGTTCTGTCACAATTCCCCTTTCTCTCCTTCTTTCTCTGTGGTTGTCTCTTGCTCTTTTCTCCTCTTTCTACAACTCTGTCTTTACCCATCCCTGTCTGTCTCCATCCCTCCTTCCTCTCTCTCTCAGCATGGCCGAACAGACTTTTCATGGGATGGAATTAATGTAAGTGTTGTGAATCTCATTCCTCCATTGCTTTCCTTTTATCATTTTTCTTCTGAATTGCAGTAGAAATCAAATATCTCACACCTCATTCTTTCATTTCATTTGATCTTTTGCAGTGACTTGTTTGTGTGCTGTAGTATTTAGACTTTTTTTGCTGGTGTAAAATGACTAAAGTCTAAAAAAACTACACTTCCCATCATGCTAACTCACAGAGGTAAAAATAAAAATGAAAAAATAAAACAGGCTGGTGGGAAATGTAGCTTCCCAACCTCCAGCAACAACTGTGCTAACGTTCTTCCTAACTTCTCTCATCACCTCTTTTCTGTCCTTAAAATGCCATGCTCAAAATTTTCGTTTCTGCTCTGGGGCACCTCCTGCTCTACCAAAACCATCTTTTTCCTCATCGTTCCTATTTTCTCTCCCATTTTTTCTCTCTTGAATGTCTTCCTTCATTTCAGTTGTCCATGGAGGACACCACATCAATCCTTCCTCGGCTGAAGAAACGGAACTCCAATGCCTATGGAATCGGCGCTCTGGCTAAGTCCTCTCTGACAGGTGTGTCAGGTGTGTGTCTGTCCTGTGAAATGGTAAACTGACCCCATGTTGACTCCAGACTGAGCTGGATACATTGGAGTCAACATGGACCCCTTGTGGGTTTCCCTTTTCACCACCCGTTTCCATTTACAACACTGTCCAATGGCTTGTGCCATTGGTGAATTCCAAGATCCAAATAAGAATAGATCCCACTAAAAGTAAGCAATATGGTTCCCCGATACATTGTCATGTGGATTTAATTTTTTTTTTAATTATTATTTTTTTAATGTGGTGGTTGATGGGAGAGGTAGGTTTATTTATGTAAAGTGCTTGTATAGTAGTGTGGAGACTGAGTCAGTGTACTATTAGCTATTGTATTTGTGGTTTTGTATTATTGTTATGTGAAGTGAAGTACAGTTCAGTGTGTAGCCTTCTTTGAAATATGCATTTTGTAAACTTTAATAATTTATGTTCATTATTTCATTAGATATTACCTAAGGAAAGCTTAAAAAGATCTCTGAATAGGTTTTGCATGTATCTTGTATGTACTGTAATGCACTGTTCTGAGTCTATTCAAGTAGCAAAGAGTATTGATTTTTTCACTACCAGTATCTTATGTAAGGATTCTACAAAGACTTCTCTGTTATCAAATAGATTTTAGTCAATTGTAGCTTCAACAAATGAGCTGATTTAATGCTAGAAAGATTGTAGGCTATTACTATTAGTACATATGTTTTAGTGTGGCAAGACATCATTTCATTAAACCATAACCCCCTTTCCTTTATGTTGTCTTACCATAATCATCTGCATTTAATTTTTTAAGTCACATTGATTTCCTTTCCTTAAATTCTACTCATGTTTATCACCATCAGAAACATTAAGAACTTCTGTTGAACATGCTTTCCAATATTTTGCTAAAAAAAAAAAGAAAAAAAAGGACCTGGAAATAAAGGGGGGAATAATGCAATCTTAACCCTTGTATGATATGTTTTCAACATATCTAAGATGATTTGGAGTCTTAATTTGGCTACAACTTTGTCTGTTTTTTTATCAAATTGATTTTTTCTAATATATATATTTTTTTTTGGATGACAAAACTTATTTTGACATATCATTACCTTAATTATAAGGTTCTATCTAACATTTTTGTCGAAATTAAGAGATTGACATATTCTTGTTAATTGACAACTAATTGACGACACGTTTAAATTTTAAGACTTTCTATTTAAAAAACAAATGTTACTCATGTACTGTTTGTTATGGAATGCAAAAACAGAAGCTCAATATCTCATAATCCTTCAGAACACAGATAAAACCTTATCATTCCAAGGTGACGATATATTTTGGGAAAATGCTTTGATTTTTTTTTCTAAATCAATAAGCTCTATGCAAATTTACTACCTTTTCGTTATGTTAGAGGCTGTTTTTGCCCCATTGACTTCCATAATATTTACAGTTTTTCAATTGCAAATTCCTGATAACGTATTCTTATGTATTCTTGATTATTTGTGTTTTTCCCTGTTGGGAAGAGGGGAAAAAGCTTAGTTTCTGGCTTTTATATAGAGTATAGTTAGTGTGTGTGTGTGTCTGAGACATTGTAGAGAAACTTTTACCCAGTTACCTTGATATGCCTGAGAAAATAAAAAACATCTCAGCTCTCAGAACACAGTAAACAAAGTAAGTTTATTTATGCATAATTTGTTGGCAAAACAGCCCCTAACATAAAGAGAGGGTAGTGAATTTGAACAATACACAAGGGTTAACACCCCATAAATATTTTGTAATTAATGTACATATCTTTCTTATTTTATCTAATGCTAAAATATTTAAGTAAAATATAACTTCAGTAACTTCTAATTATGAAGAATTCCTAATAATTCTGCTTGCTATGTTTGCCAAACTACATCCACCCATTCACCACTTTGAACAGGTGTGTGCTTATACAGTACTGTGAAGGTACTTCACTCGATGTTTTCTCTTCTCATCTGCCCCCTTCCCCCTTTTTCTTTATCTCCATAAGATAAACAAATTATCTTGCTGCCTTCTTACTGTATGATCATATCTGTCCGTTCTCTTCAGGAGTGAGTCGCTCTATGAAGGACAAGGTGACAAAGCCGACAGCAATGGCTCAGGGGCGAGTGGCACACATGATTGAGTGGCAGAGCTGGGGCATGCAGACAGTGGGTGTGGGGGGAAGAGGAGCAGGACGCACCTCCAGTCTGCACCTTCAACAAGAGCGAAAGCTGGAAAATGATGCATACAGTGACCTTAGTGATGGAGAGAAGGAAGCTCGCTTTGCTGCAGGTGAGAAATTAATTACAAGAAAGAGATTGAAAGAGAAAGAGAATGCCACACAATCTTGTGCACAAAACCTGTTGTCATTCACTTTAACCTTATGTAAACCTTATGTGACTCGGCAAGAAAATTAGGGAGTAAGAGGCCATGGTGAAGCTCAATCCTCCATGCTTGCTCTCAAACTAAAGCACATCATCTTACAACATGTCAGATAAAGTAGGTATCCAAACAGACAGAAATATTAAAAGGCTATAAGTGCCATAGAATGTACTTATATTATGTTTAAATTGTTCTCTAAACCTTTCAATTGTTCTCCAAACCTAGAAATTGGCCTTAATATGTATAGTTGGTTTTGACCATATTTGGGAGGGTAGTGAAAATCATTCATTCATTCATTCATTCATTTTCTTGTCCCTTCAGTTCCCATTCAGTTTCTTGCTTAGTCCCTTTATTAATCCGGGGTCGCCACAGCGGAATCAACCGCCAACTTATCCAGCATATTTTTTACGCAGCGGATGCCCTTCCAGCCGCAACCCATCTCTGGGAAACATCCATACACACACACATTCACACTCATACACTACAGACAATTTAGCCTATCCAATTCACCTATACCACATGTCCTTGGACTGTGGGGGAAACCGGAGCACCCGGAGGAAACCCACGCAACCACGGGGAGAACATGCAAACTCCACACAGAAATGCCTACTGACCCAGCCGGGGCTCGAACCAGCGTCCTTCTTGCTGTGAGGCGAACGTGCTACTCAATGCGCCACCGTGGCACCGGTAGTGAATATTAATGAGCTGTATTCTGATGCCCAAGTAGCTCATGTCAATGAATGACGATCACAAACACATGCACAGCTTACATGCACACTTGCAAAATAACAAAAATGTAAAAATATCTTAACAAATTGAGTAGATTCCGGCGTCATGGACAAGTGCTAAGACATGCTATAGGTGAATTGGGTAAGCTAAATTGTTCGTAGTGCATTTGTGTGAATGTGTGTGTATGGATGTTTCCCAGTGATGAGTTGCAGCTGGAAGGGCGTTCCGCTGTGGCGACCTCAGATTAATAAAGAGACTAAGCCAGAAAGAAAATGAATGAATGAATGAGTACAATCCTTGTTAAGTTATTTTGTTAAATGATCAGTTTAACTGAAGTGGTAGAGAGGCTTATTTAACAAGTGTGTGTGCAATCTTTATGCCACCAGAGAAGCTATGTTCGGTCTTGAGAGATGTATTTGTAGTAGGGCTGTTACAATGTTTTGGTATAATTAACAAAATTGACAATGACAATTAGTTGACATCAATATTTTTAGTTGACTAATCATTTTATATTTGTGTGTGTATTGTATATTTGTGACAATAGCCAGCCAGAGGTCTGAGTTTGCGTGATTTTGTGAAGGCATTTATATTTTAGTAAAAACTTCCTGTGAAAGCGTCCCTAACTTTAGCGCTCATTGATGGGACATCGTGAATGGACAAACATTCTAACATGCACAGAGAAAGTTCAGAGAGTAATTATTCGTTCATTCTTTTCTTTTCGGCTTAGTCCCTTTAGTAATCTGGGGAATGCAGCGGAATGAACCGCCAACTTATCCATCATATGTGTTACGCAGCGGATGCCCTTCCAGCTGCAACCCATCACTGGGAAACACTCATACACTCTCATTCACACACAAACCCTATGACAATTTTGCTTACCGAATTCACCTGTAGCACATGTCTTTGAACTTGTGGGGGAAACCGGAGCACCCGGAGGAAACAAAACCAAAAACGGGGACATGCAAACTCCACAGAGAAATGCCAACTGACCCAGCTGAGGCTTGAACCAGTGACCTTCTTGGTGTGAGACAATCAAGTTACTCACTGCGGCATTGTGACGCTCCGAGTAATTAAAGGAATGGGGAAAATATAAAATGCAATTTATTTAAAATGAAATGAAAAACCAAACAAAACACAATTTCCATACGCATATTGAACCATAGAGGCTGTACAGAATGACTCATTTTTACAACCACAAATCAGAAAAAGAATGAACCGCCAACTTATCCAGCACATGTTTTTATGCAGCGGATGCCCTTCAAGCCACAACACATCTCTGGGAAACATCCATATACACTCATTCAGTACGGACAATTTAGCTCAACCTGTACCACATGTCTTTGGACTGTGGGGGAAACCGGAGCAACTGGAGGAAACTTACGCAAACGCAGGGAGAACATGCAAACTCCACACAGAAACGCCAACTGACCCAGCTGAGACACAAACCAGCGACCTTCCTGCTGTGAGGCGAAAGCACTACCTACTGCGCCACTTCGTTGCCCCTTAATTTAATTTTTAATTTATTTTCTTTTTAATTTCGGGCTAGTAATCAGTTAATTGATTAAATAAGGATGATATTTGAAACAGGTGATGTAATTGATGGATTTTGTAAATTGATTGTGCATTGTAATGATTAGGTACAAAAGCATCATCCAAGAAAGGTCTAGTCTTTTAGGAGCAAAGATGGGTGGAGGATCGCCAGTTTGCCAACAAATATGTGAGAAAATTGGTGAAATGTTAAAAACAGGGTGGTGGGAGGTGTGCAAGTAAGAGTGCTGACCTGCAGTACATATTTCAGTTCTTCTCTTCTGAAATTTTTTATCCACTCTTATTCAGCAGCTTTGCGGGTTGTATGGAGTGGTGAAGTTAAGCACTACTTCATATCACCTGGCTGGAAATGGTCAGTGCGAGCATTTTAATAGAACCTTACATGATCTTTTGCGCTTTCTGCCACATTTCAGGGTGATTGGCTGCTCTGTCTCCCAGAGGTGCTTTTTGCATACAACAAAAAACTACCCAGTCTAGTCCTGAAAGCACCTGTGGACGGTGGAGCAAAAAGTGTTGTAAAATTAAACATGTCCATCAACTTTTGCTGAAGGCTCAGCTTTGCCAGGACCTACTGTACCTCCTGGCCCATCTGAACCGGTGGTGGCTGAGTGTGCTAGGTATTAGAAGGTCTAATGACTTAGGTGGGCCTGCAGGCTGAAGTATTGCCTTCTTACCAATTGGGGCAAATTTATGGAATTCATGTTAATAGGCGATAGGTTTTCATTTACGGCACAGACAAATGTACTGGAACAATGTCAAATATCGTCTGAGGCTCTGACTATTGAAGCTGAACTTTAGGTGTGTTATTGACACTTCAAAATAACCACTATAAATTTGGTAACAGCACCACCTAGTGGTCTCGCATTATAAACCCTTAACTAACCATTAATAATGATTCATAAATTTGCTAATAACTTTAGACTGCAATTGTTTATTGTGATACAATTGATCTCAACTTGAGTCATGCCAAGAACATTGATAGCAGTTATATGGCATATTTAGATTTTGTTCAAAAACTTTCTTTTGCAAACTCCTACACCATTTCCCGAGATATAACCAAATTTTTAGACTATGATGACCAAATGGTGTGAAATTCATGTCAATAGACGAAACATGTTTTTGTGTACGGCACCGACAAATGTACTGGTATAATGCCGAACTGCATCTCTCTGCAATGCTTAAATGTATTGACATGAAACTTGTTGCTGTGTTCACACCAGATGCAGAAGGCATAAATAAATTGCGCTACTCGTGCATAAATAGACATGTCAACATTTTAAGTTTACTTGCTTCATTCACACGTCAAATTTGCCTCATTCGCTTGTCAAATTCACTTCATAATAGATCTGGATTTGCTTCATAGGCAGGGCTTCTGCCTGCCCAGTAACTATAGCTTCGTTGTTAAATTGCTAACATAGATTTTATTGAGAGAGTAGCTGTGTTTATGTGCTTTAGGAAGGGTGATAAACAGCATATATATTAATTTGGCGCCTGAGTCCACTAGATCCTTTCAGAGGTGCACTCCTCCAGAAACTGTTGTCCGGAGTCGACAAGAGGATTTCCTCTTGGTACTGTACACCAACAACAAGCACTTACGCCATAATCATGCCCCTACAAGAGAAAGCTCCTGATTGGTTAACTGGGCGTGAATGTTTGCTGAAGTTTAGATTTTCCAACAGAAGTGATTCGCGCATTAAGCATTTCAAACGCGTAAAACCCTCAACTCGTGCTGCTTTATTCACATGAATCATGTCAATTCGCACTGCCTCATGTGCACGTATCGCGCTGCAGGATGTCTATTTGCACCTTTGCATCAACTTAACATGTAAATCACTCGTGCTTGACGCTTCATCCGCGTTTGGTGTTAATGCAGCATTAAGGTTCTTCATTATCACCTAACACTGACCACAACACATCAAATTTATAAATCTGCCACCTATTGGACAAAAGTTATAAACCAGTAAATAATTTGTATGTTAATTGTTTTCATGATTTTCTTATATTTTAAGTGAAACGTACTTCAAATGTATTCATAAAACTGATCTGATGTAATCAAATACTGCTTCAGTTGGTCAGATGCTACTCACCAACTTTGTTGCTTTTGGCCTCTAGACTGCTTTGCTCATTCTGGACTGCTTGGCCCCTTAATTGCTGCTTGCAGCTATATTTTCTTTTGTTTTATTAATGTTGTCTTTAAATTGTTTGTTTTGTTTTGGTTCTTCTTTATTGTGTACTGTGGAAACACTGAGTGTGTTGAAGTGTGATCTGAGTGTACTGTGGTGTGTGCATGCCAACTCCACTTACATCCACCAAGTGGAACCTCAGTCCTGCTGATATTGTGCTTTTGTTTTGTGATTATTTATTTATTTATTTATTTATTTATTTATTTGTTTGTTTGTTTGTTTGTTTGTTTGTTTGTTTGTTTGTTTGTTTTCAAAATTTACTTAAAAAATGCACCCACTTAATAAGGTGAACAGCCGCTAATCCAAGCAACAAAAAGGTTCCAACATGCATACAAAATGCCATACAACAGTGTCAAAAAGCAAGCTTTCAACTTCAAACTTCAAAAACAGGTTAAAAATCACTGCCTACAAAAGTATAGCACACTTACCTGAACTCAAAAATGCTGAACAGACAGACAAGAAAGATGGGATGCATCACAAACAACAAACCATCAGGCTTTAAAAAGGCAGCGATACTTGCTGATAGGCTGATACAAGAGTCCATCGTTAATGCTTAATCAGTTAATTAATCACTTAATTATCTCATTAGCTGTCATTAAATTAGGTCAGAATGTATTGTTTTTTTTAAAAGAATGCTTGCAAGAACATTTTCAACTTTAGTGTATATTTTAATCTCTGTCAGTTAAGTTAAAGTCTATCATACAAGTCATTTTATGGGTTAAGGTTTAAATTAATATGTCACAAACATCTGCTAAAATGAGGCCAATATACAGTATACTGCTGCCTTTCGTAGTTGAATAGCAGTAGCATCACTAGCATCTACAAAATGCAAACATGTATTAATACACAATATGGATTCATACCTGGCTCACCTGTTTACTCTTTTAGGGCCAGTTTCCACCTTCTATTAAAATGCATTTCATCTGATAACAAGATTTGATCAGTCAATGCAGTACCATTTCCACCAACTACTAACATAAGTTTAAGGCATGTGTCTTGAGACCACATTTCCAATTTCATAAAGATCTTGGCCTTATACTTACATTTCTTACAAAACTTAAAATGCTACAATAGTTTTTTCAACTACTATCGAGCATCAATAATAATCTAAAAATCTTACATTTTTCATCCTGTCAGGTGTGCTTCAACAGTTTGCAATTTCTGAGGCGACACTGCTGGCCTGGAGTTCAATGGATGGGGAAAGCACAAGCGTTGGATCTAATCAGGGGAGCGTAGCCCATCTAAGTGAGGCCAACCAGGAAAGCATCACCAGTCGAGGTACTGACTAATCATTTTACTTCTTCTTACTGCACTTTACACTTAAAACTTATAGGAAAAAATCTAATTTAGAACTAGTACTGCCATGTCACAATGTGTGCACAGTACTTATAATGCACAATTGAAGCCTTTTTTCAACCACTTAGCTCATATTTCAGTCTCAGCTCAGAGTGTGTTTGCAGAAGTTGTGGTTATTGTCCCTAATTGACTAATTCCTTAACAACTGAAAAATTAAAGATTTTTCTTTAGTTTATTCTTATTTAGCCTTATGAGAGTTCTAATGTATATAATACTTTCCACAGAACCCCCCAGAGAGAGAGAGAGAGTGGTATTGTTTTATTGCACAAATTTAAAATGCAGTGCACACTGGGTTTTGAATAAATGAATATCTAAAGGTCAGGGGCTTGTGACTCTCAGGAGAATGGGAACTAATCCACTGAACTGTTCAGTAAAGCTCACAGACTTGAACGAGAGCTCAGAACAATGAAAGACATCTGCATGCAAAATGACAACATGTTACAGACAGATAATGCAATAATTATGTCATACGCTAAGGCAGAGCTGTAATAAAACTCAAACAATTTAATAGGGCACTGACACAACCCCAAACCATAACAGACACTAACTTTTGGACTTGTTGCTGACAACAGTCTGTGTGATCCTTTTCTTCTTTGGTCCGGAGCACACAGTGTCTATTTCTCCTGATGGTTTTTCCCAGATGTCTCCAAGCAAGTTGACGGTGCTTCTGGACACTGTTAACATAGGGATGCCTTTTGGCACAGTACAGTTTTAATTGGCATTTGTAGATGTAACTATATATTGTGGTACTTCATAAAGCCTTCTTCCATTCATGACCTTCCTAGATGCAAATGAGATATATGTAATCCATAGGTCTTGCTTGCAGAAGATGCAAGCTTTTCTGATGTTCTTAAGGCAGCTGGGAACAGGGGAAGTGGATAGGGCAGTTGTATGATCTGAGAGTTTATTGCCTGATAGCCAATATAAAGATGCAGTCCTCCATCCTGCTTATTCATGAAGAAGCTGGACTCAGCCGTTGAGCTAAATGGTCGTATGAACCCTTGTTGTAGGGGGTAAACTTGAACTTCAGGTTCAGCAACAGGCAAATACTCAATCACACAGTCCCATTGCCGATGAAGAAGATGGATCCTGGAACACCATATACTTAGATGAGACCACTGCCATGTCCTGGTAGAATCTTGGTAGAATCAAATTGGACTGGAACAGAAGAAGATAAAAAGGGGGAAATGCAAGAGTTTTTTGAAAGTATTCATTGTTGTGCCAGCCAGGAGTGTCCAAGGATGACTTCGACAGTAGATACTCTAGTACCAGAAAAGTGATGCTGTAGCATGCAATACTTTCATGTGGAGCGAAAAAGAGTATTTAACCCCTTAGCCAGTGCCCCGACGTGGTCGCACCTACCCAAGTGATTTTCCTTGGATAATTTCAAGCTGGAGTTCTTGTGTATGAGGTTGACATGTGAGTTGTAATCTGTATAAACATTCTTGAAGTTGCCAGAGGATCCTGAATCAATAAAGGTAGAAAGAGATACAGTATGTTCTGCGGTAAGTACTGCAGTACCACTGGGATTTTAGTGAATTTTATCATTTCAGATCTAAGTTTAATGGTGCTCACCACTGCACACATTGGATTGACCAGACCAATTTTGAGGAAATGTCCTAAGTGGCGTAGTAAAAGAAAAATCTTGACCCCAGGAGGTGTGCATGCTCCATACATGAGATGAGTGGTGTCAACTTGCATGGGTTCTGGTACTGGAATGGTATCACTGGTATGGCAAGTGGCTAGTCATTGGGATATGAGGTTATCTAATTTTTTTATTAATTTTTCTAGTCGGATGGTGTCATCGTACATTGCTGTAGCACAGCAGATGTGTGAATTCAAACCTAGTCAGTAAGTGCTAGTGAGAGCAGATTAATTCCACCTGATAGCCACTGCCAGGGTATTGAATTGTAGGATGAAGTCTCAGATACTGGAATATGCTTGACAGAGATGAAAGAGTGCTTAAAAGGTTGAGAGTGCTCCAGTGGCTTTACTGAAAATTCTGAGAAATGGTTAGTGAAATGAGTATAGTAGTCGATTATGGCACGATTAGTATTCCATATCGACTTAGCCCTCAGCAATAATCTTTTGGTGAGAAGTGAGGAAGGCCACTTCCTCAGTGAGGAAACTGTGGGGTTGCATTTTGATGTAGAGAATTGCCTGAAGAAGAAAGCAGCTACACTGAGCCACCTCACCTAAGAAGGCATATAGAATAATACATTTAGGGTAGTTTTATGGTGATAAGTAAAGCCTTCAGAGCAGTGAGCAGTGCTCACTCTTGCCAGTCCGTCCCTGGTTATTACTGTTGCCTCACAGCAAAAAGGTCACTGGTTCAAGTCTCGGCTGGGTCAGTTGGCATTTCTGTGTGGAGATCGCATGTTCTCCATGCTCCAGTTTCCCCCACAGTCCAAGACATGCAGTATAGGTTAATGGAACTAGCTATTCCCATGCCTGGGTTCTCTTTCTTCTAACCTAATAGAAGAATTCCAGGTCAGATCAATATTTCATGTTTCAAGTAGCCATGTAATAATGTATAGCAGAAGCTGTGTGAAAATGCATCTAATATTTATATCTGAAATATCCTATTACCCATAAAGTTGTAAAACATTTTTTATCTCTTACAGACCAGATAGTGCACCATTCCTCTGCAGAAGTGTGGCCCCACAATTATGTCTCCCAGGGTCTCTACTGCCTTTCTTCCTCTGATGCGTGGGAGCCAATTAGTAATGAACAGTCAGGTGTGGCATCTCCTGCCACTGGTTCATATGTCATGGCAGTCGGGACTGAAGGTGGCTATGACCCAAATACGGCAGCTCATTTCCTGTCCCAACAACAACAGCAGCAGCAGTATCAGAACCAGTTACAGCAGATCCAGCACCTACAGCATATCCACCAATACCAGCAGCAACAGCTCCTACAGTATCAACAACAGCAACAGGTAAGTGATAAAACTACATGTCCCGTAAGCCTCTGTACAACACCCAATGCATTGTAGGGGAGACACTTGCTGCATTCCAATCCAAATACTATCTGTCTTAAACAATATGTGGAAATACAATTAGTATGTCCCAAATCGTAGTATGGTGAAAAGAGGATGCCAAACATTGCCAGATGGTTTACTATTTCCGGTCAAAATTTTAAGTGTGGAATCATTCATACTCTAGTTGCTGATATTGCCCACAATGCATTGCGCGCTGGATATGAATTCGATTAGAACTACAAAACGTGGGTGAAAAGTGTAAACAAACTACAAACACAATAGACGCGCGAGATCCACCGTCAAGTAAAGAGGCTTCGGTAAAGATGTTTGTATGACTGTTATGGCCCGTTTCCACTGAGTGGTACAGTACGGTATGGGTCGGTACGGGTCACCTTTATCAGGCTTGCGTTTCCACTGCAAAAGGGTACTCTTTTAGTGGGCGTAGTGTACGACAGAAAGTTTGTCGACGTCATTTTCGCTCGAGGAAATGTCTACAGTAAAGCTTTATGGGTCGTTCACAAATCATACGAGAAGCACTTCTCACAAAACAGATTCTTTATTATACACATAAACACTGATGTAAAAATATTCATTACTGACTGAACATGATCTGTTTATAACTGCAGATCAATGATGCGAAATAGCCTACGGTCTGCGATTATATCAAATAAATGAATAAATGCAGCACATATGAACACATACAGCCCCTTACAGTCTCTGATGTTACCAAATTACAGAAAAACTACACACAGCAGACATTTATGCCTCATTTAGGTTCAAAAACAATACGAAATAGAGCCCCGTCTGTGCAAACCTCTCATCTGTATGTTTTATCATCACCAGTACATGTAGCCTCTCCGTCATTATTCTCTCGTTAGAGAGTAACTCCGTCATTCCCAGTTTATAATAGTCCAGGTTAAGAACTTTGTTATTTCAAACATTGACGAGCACAAGAGACAAGCGAAACCTCACACGCTCGCGCTTATGGGCTCGTAACACATAAGAATCTGCTCTTCTCTCGGCATGGTGGCTGTTCAAGACGACGACAATTTTTTTTAAAACTCGGGTCGACCATGGCTCGTTATTATACGCTGATATTATTTTGGAGCATTGTCTCTCGGCTGTGTATTAAACAAGGCGGGTCTTTTGTTTTCATTCTGGCTTGTTGCACAAGCAAATGATGTATCTCTGTAAGCCAATGCGCGTCTAGCTCCGCCTTACATCACGCTTTGGTACAGATGGGACCCTTTGCAAAGGGTGACTAAAAAGTGGTACGGTACTGTCATGGTTCAGGGATCTGTTTGTCTGTGTGTGCTTGTGGCTGTACCTGTGTTGGCGTTAGTGTGTTTGACTGTCTGTTTACTTTCCTAGTCAGCTGTGTGGTCACGTGGAGGTAATGACCCAATCGGCTGATTAGCAACTACAGCTGTTTGTCGTTACCTCTGCTATTTAAGTCCTGTGTTCACGTCTCGTCTTTTGTCAGTTCGTTATTTACAATCTGTGGTTCATGTCTGTCTCTGTTTGTCGTGAGGCGATCCTCGTTGATTCCTGTTGTACTCTGATCGCTCTTGAAACCAAGTTCATCGCCGATGCTGTGTATAGTTCGCTGGATTCCTCTCCTTCTCCTGTCTTCAGTAAGGCGATCCTCGTTGATTCCTGTTGTACTCTGATCGCTCACTGTAACCAAGTTCATCGCTGATGCTGTGTGTAGTTCGCTGGACTCCTCTCCTTCTCCTGTCTTCAGTCAGTGGATCACGAACTATTTTCTAATAAAATAACTGTTCACTCTCGCACTTGGGTCTCTCTGTTGTTATCACGTGACAGGTACGGTTTGGTTTGGTTCGGTACGCTTTTAGACAGTGGAAATGGCCTTAAAAGCGAACCGAACCGTACCGTACCGTACCATACCGTACCACTCAGTGGAAACGGGCCATTAGTTAATATCTAGCCCACTGGAGAATATTTAAATCATGTTGTCTGTGTTATATTTCATCTGCAACATTCATTCATTCATTTTCTTTTCGGCTTAGTCCCTTTATTAATCCAGGGTCGCCACAGCGGAATGAACCGCCAACTTATCCAGCATTTGTTTTACGCAGCGGATGCCCTTCCAGCCACAACCCATCTCTGGGAAACACATCCATACATTCTCATTCACACACATACACTACGGACAATTTAGCTTACCCAATTCACCTGTACCGCATGTCTTTGGACTGTGGGGGAAACCGGAGCACCCGGAGGAAACCCACGCAACCACGGGGAGAACATGCAAACTCCACACAGAAATGCCAACTGGCCCAGCCGGGGATCGAACCAGCGACCTTCTTGCTGTGAGGCGAACGTGCTAACCACTCGGCCACCGTGGCGCCCTCATCTGCAACAACAATACTGAATTTATATAAAGACGTGTTTGAACATTAACGTCTGAATGCAGAATTATCCAAAGACCTGAGGAGATTTCTCTGCATGAAAGACTCGTGAATGAGAGATTATCTTGCTGCTGCTTTTCCAATAAGGTAGAAATTAAATACGACAGAAATGTGGATGATTGACAGGGTTCTTAACTAAGCAACACAACGATCTGTTTAACGAGGAAGTAGTATGTCCCAAAGCTTGCATACTCTTCTGTCACACACTCAAAAGTATGTACTTTTCCTCTACAAAAAAAAAAGTACATACTTTTAGGGCAAGTATAAGTATGCGAATTGGGACGCAGCAATAGTATAAAACTTTAAATCACAGTAGGCCAGTAAACACCACATGCATAGGCAGTGCATAAGCTGTGCCAGCCTAATCTTATGAGAAAATAAAAATTTTAATTTATTTTATTACTTTGATTTTACATATTGTCAGAAAGGTGGATAGTTTATACAAATTCATTTGAACTTTATAAAAACATATGAATCTTAAAAGGAGACATACCACCAAATATTTCATCACCAGGGATCACACAAAGAGGTTCTCTTTACCTATCTTTCTTTAGTTACAAACTTGTTTCACTATGTCTGTTGAATACAAAAGAAGATATTTTGAAGTAAGCTGGAGACCTGTAACCACTGACCTCCATAGCATTTGCTGCTATGTTCTTTTCTTTCTATGGATATCAATAGTTATCACAGTATATACAGTAGCTTTCTTCAAAATATCGGTCACACATTATTTTGATGGTCCGTTTGTTGAAATTAAGTTACATTGCATCTACATGCCAACTAATTCTAATTAGATTACAAGTAGACTGTTAGGTTGGGGTTAGGGTTGGGGTTGGGGTTAGGGTTGGTGTAGGTTGACATGTACTTGCAAAGTTTCTTATAGTGAGTTAAATGTCTGTTGAAGGAGCAGTATCAGCAGATATTAAGCAGACAGTCTACTAAAACTCAAATGGACTATCAAAATAAAGTGTTACCAAAATATATATATATATTTTTTGTGGGTATTCAACAGATAAAAATAGTCAATAGTAAGTAAATGTTCGGTTTTAGGTGAACTATGCCTTTAACAAAAGCAAAAAATGCAGATATTAAGCAGACAGTCTACTAATACTTAAATGGACCATTAAAATAAAGTGTTACCAAAATATCTTTTTTGTTTGTTTTCAACAGATAAAAATATTCAATAGTAAGTAAATGTTCAGTTTTAGGTGAACTATGCCTTTAACAAAAGCAAAAAATGTTCAAAAGCTATTTTGTTCAAATCTATTCATTTAATTAAAAAGATTAATTAAATGAATTAATTAATTAATGCACAACTCCACAAGCCCTAAATCAAGCAAGATAGTGGCAACAGTTGCAAGGAACAAACTTCATCAATTGACAAAAGTGAAGGAAAAAAACTTTGATTTCTCCTCTGGTCAAACTTTGTGTGCAGAGCTGCAGTCCCGGTGATAGAGACTTTTATTTTGAAAATCACATTAAGTTAAAACATTAAAATATATATTTTTCTCTTACAATAAGGTCAAATCGGAGTACTGCAGAATTAGCTACCAAAGTGAAAAAAAATTGTTACAGTATTTTTTATTGATCTTCGGGTAACACTTTATAATAACTACACACTATGAATCATTTATTAAGCATTAGTAAATAGTGAATTCATTATTTATTAAGCATTAACTCTGCATTAATTAACGTTAGTAAGCAGTTTATACCTGCAGCTACAAATGCTCTATTCTTGACTTATAAGCACATTTATAATGTGCTTATTAATTGTGTTTTCATAATTTGTTAAGGATAAATTTTTCATTACTAAATTCAGTGTTGCACTATTTACAAACCAGTTATTTAAGAATAGTTGTTTTTTTAAGATCATTCATAATGAGTTAGTAAAGGATTAATAAACTATTCAAATCATCATTTATAATTCTTATTATTCAGGCATATATTAATAGTAAATTTGTATGTTAACAAATGTTTTATTAACTCAACTTCATCCAGTATTGTGACCCAATCTAAAGTGAGGACTATTTATGTTTTATAAATCCCTTATAAATGATTATTAAAGGCTCAGTTTAAGGAAAAAAGAACAAAAACGACTTTACTAATTTATATACAGCTGAAGTCAGAATTAGGGTAATTAGGCATGTTATTGTGTGGGTGGGGTTTTGACTTCAACTGTATACAATTAAACTGTATCAAATGAAGTCAAATGTATCAAATGAAAAATAAATCATCGCAACCTCATCTAAAATAAAATTACTGTACAGTTTAAACATTGCTAAATAACTTTAAAATGTTGCATTATAATATACTGTTAAATTATATTGTTGTTGATGTTTTTTTTAAATAAAATTTTATGTTAGATTTTGACGTTCCTGTTATTTAGCAATGTTTAAACTTTACAGTAATTAAATTTTTCAGATAGGATTGCTAAGATTATTGTTCATTTGATACTGAGCCTTTAACTTATACTTATAAGGGATTTATACGTCACTTATAAGGGATTTATAAAGCATGAATAGTCCTCACTTTAGATTAGGTCACAAAGCTGGATGAAGTTGAGTTAATAAAGCATTTACTAACATACATAGTAACCATTGATATATGACTGAACAATACAATATATAAATGTTGATTTTGATAGTTTATTAATCGTTTACTAACTCATTATGAATTATTTTAAAAACCACCAACTACTCTTAAATACAAATGGTATGTAAGTAATGTGATAGTCATGAAAAATTAATCAGTAATAAATGATGAAAGTACAATTATTAAGCACATTATAAATGTACTTTTAAGTCAAGAATAGAGCATTTGTGGCTGCAGGTATAAACTGCTTACTAACATCTATTAATGTAGTGTTAATGCTTAACAAACAATGAATTCACTATTAATAAATGATTCATAGTGTGTAGTTATTATAAAGTGTTACCGATCTTCATTATTACATCAAAGAAGCTATTACAGGTAGTACTGTTGTGGCTGGAATGTCATCCGCTGTATAAAAACATATGTCATATGAGTGAGTGAGGTTGCACTGTATTATAACTGCATTATAAGTCACAAATGAATGGGTGTTGATCCAGATAATGGATGTCATTTTATGTAAACTCCATAAACAGTAAGAGCTTAAACAGTTAAACAGACTCTCTACAGACATACTCTTGCCAGATTCTTGTGCATTGACACAGTGTGTGTGTGTGTGTCAATCAAACCCACTTCAAACATACATTTTATACCAATGCAGATTACAATTCTCTTATTAACAAGGTGTACACTTGTTTATTGGCGTTATTCAAAGAAACCTTTGAAAATTAGTGATGATGTTGATTTTAGATGGTTATCACGAGTTTGTCAGAGTGTGAGAGTGTGACAGAAAAAGTGAATCACAACAATAAAGTGTAAAAAAATTTAAGTACATCACGAGTTGTCTTTACAAATATGGCAATTGGCGACGAGGATGACTGAGGAATTCCTCATGCTGTCACTAACTTCCCCAAGCCCCTTTCTGCCTCATACCGATGAGCCTACAGTCTCATGGGATCAGTGGAAAACATTGTTCGAAGAAAATGCTACCCAAAAAGGGAAAAGAAAATTGACCTGATGGCAGTATGGACATGTGGGCTAGCTCTATCTAGGGGGAGCGCTACATATGATAAGCTGGTTAGTGGGTAAGGAAGACAAAAGTGAATGACGCATATGGAATTGCCAACAGGCATCACACATAGCTGGCACCAGTCCCCAGCATGCGGGTAGAACAAGCAGTCATACCAGACATTATACTTGGCCAGGCACCTGGCTCTTCCACTGAGTTGGGTACTGGGGGCCTCGGAGGATCTCTCTAGGATTCGCCAAACGGAGAACTCGCTTTAGCAGAACTGAATAAGTGCATATTTCTCCAGGTTAGGGAGTCTGTCGCAGCAAGCGGGGACTGAATAAAACAACAGGTAATGGGAGTTTTTATGAGGAGCAAACAGGTTGACGATGGCCTATACATATAGCTGGACTGTGCTGGGGTGGAGTTGCTAGCTGCCAGGAGAGTTGAACTTGCTGGAATGTGAATGACATGCACCGATTTCAACCAGGTGTGACTCCAGAGGAGCAGACGGTGAGCGAGCTAAGACGTGACGAAAGTGTATAACACCCATATGGTTGATATTCGCCACCGTTGCCATACTGTCGATCCTGATCAGCACATGTTTCTGTTCCAGACCTGGTAAAAATCACTGAAGAGTGAGAAACATTGACAGCAGCTCCAGGCAATTGATATGCCAATGCAACTGATTCTGGTCCCCCAGCCCCCCAGCCCACGCTAGAGGCATCTGTTGATATGACAACATACCTGGATACTTGTTCTAAGGGCACACTGACCAGTAAAAAGGCAAGATCCGTTCAAATACTTTGGGTGTGGTGACACAGTGGAATAATGGTCACCTGCCATGCCTTTTTAGTGGCCTGATTATGAAGCCAGCACTGAAGTGGTCTTATATGAAGCAATCCGAGCATGATATCAGCTATGGATGCCATATGGCTCAGGAGCCTCTGAAAATTTTTCAGTGGGACCACTGTGTTTCTGGTGAGAATACACAGACAGGACAGCACCTGCTCTTCTGTGAGGCGTGCCATCATATAAATTGAGTCCAGCTCCATCCCAATATAGGAGATGATCTGCACAGGGGAGAGCTTGCGCTTCTCTTGGTTGACCCAAAGCCCCAACTGGTCAAGGGGAGATAGAAATGGACAATGGCGTGAAAGAATGGAGACATGGAAGTATGCATGCTTCACGTCTATAGCTGCAAACCAATTCTAAATACGGACGGATTGAAGTATGGGTTTTTGCTTGAGCATCCTGAATGGCATTTTGTGTAAATAGTGGTTCAGTTTGTGCAGATCTAGGATTTGTCTTAACTCACAGCTCTTTTTGGGTACAATAAAGTATGGGCTGTAAAAGCCACTCATCTCAGCAGGAGGGACCAGCTCGATTGCGTCTTTCACCAGGATGACAACAATCTCCTCTTTCAAGACAGAGGCGGACAGGCGACTGAACCTTGTGAAATACACACCTGTGAACTTAGGAGGCTGTAATGTGAACTAAATCATTTAACTGAGTCTGATTGTCCACATGAGCCACTGCGATGGACTGGACAGAGCTAACCAAGCACCAAGCTGGCAGAGCCTGCACTAATGGCATCATCAGAATGATAGCTGATGTGCCAGCAGAGGGGCAGCTTGGAATGGGAGTACTTATCCTGGAAAGCAGAGTGTCACGGGTAAGAGCTGAAAATAAGAGATTGTCTCTTACCTTCCACCCTGGATTCTGCCATAAGGCCAGAGGAGTGAAAGAAGTGAAGACTGTCCTCTTGCACCCTCAGAGCCTGTGGCGATATGGCCCGATGTTGCGAGCTTGAAGACAGAGCCTCCCAGACTGGCAAGGCTCAGGTTTGCGCACTTGGAGAGAGAGGAAACCGCAGTGCTGTGAAAGTCGGTGTTGTTGGCTGTGATCCCTGGCCCTCCACCAGTGAAAGAGCAGGTTCCCTCTTGTCTGGGTGACCTGTCTCAGAGACGCTTTGTAGTCCTTTTACCGGACTTAATGGCACCCTGAGGCGGGGGCATCTCTATCCTGCGGTGGACTTGGTGCTGCCACTTGGCCGGTAGAGCTGGCTGCGGAGGCAGAGCGGGTCTTGTTGCCGCAGGTGGGGGCCCTCACTAAAGAGCAGCCAAGGTGGATGGGGCAGCAGGAAGGGCAGTTTTCTGAGCCCGCTGATGGATGACCTCGCTCATTGCCTTCAACTGCTCTTTCACCACTGAAAACTCCAGGGTAAAATCCCTGATGGTGTTGTCATATAGGCCAGCCTGGCATATGAGCAAGTTAAGAAAGTGAGCTTTGTCAACATTAGGTTCAGCCAGAGGTGGCACTTCTGGAGCACTAGTGTGGCCATTGTCTTCCCCAGGGTACGGGTGGCTGACTTGGTGGTCTTGAGAGTATAGTCGGTTGAAGTGTGGAGCTCATGGATGAAGCCCACGGAAGAACCATCCTCGAGCAGCTCAGTCTGTACTTGGTAGCTCTAATAGGTGGCCATCGAGTGCAAGGTGGAAGCTGCCTGGCCACTAGGGACTTAGAAATCTACATGTCTTGGACAATAGCCTAGGCGGACCTCTCCAAGTGGCAGCCAAGGGAATCACTTCACACTCCCTGACTGCTCCGTTGTCATGGGTTGTATGGGGCAGAAGCACCCAAGGACTGGGCAGAGAAAGGTGCACTCCATGCCTGTGTTAGCTCACTGTTCACCTCTGGCAAGAAAGGGAGGAGGGTCTTGGAGGGTTTGACTCTCTTCTTGGCCCCAATGTAACATCTGTCTAATTGGTCTAGAGGCAGCCCAGGTTAGCACAGCCAACGTGTTCGACTCCAAGTCCAAGATCTCACTGACACCACCGGAGGGCAGAGGTGGGTGCAAACCATCATCGGAAAATGTTAACCCACCCTCCGATGTAGCGATGGATATCTGTAACTCTGTGTCATCTAATGAGAGCACAGCTGTCCCTGGGGATGAACCGCCAGACATGTGACACAGTATTTGTGGCCATCATCCAGGGAGAGGAAACCACCACACCCAGAAATGCATGGTTGGAATGACATCTTTAAAAAGACACCTTGCTTGACCATGATGTTCTCTTATGGCCCGTTTCCACTGAGTGGTAAGGGTACAAAAAAACAGAAAGGGTGCCATAAGGTGGAGCTACACGCGCAGATGAACACTATTGGTTTACAGAGATACGTCATTTGCTCGCGCAACAAGCCAGAATGAAAACAAAGGACCCACCATGTTTAATACATAGCCGAGAGACAATACACCGAAATAATAAAAACATATAATAATGAGCCATGGTCAACCCGAGCTCAAACAAACCTTGTTGTCATCTTGATGAACAGCCACAAAGCCAAGAAGAAGAGCAGTTTCTCCCCTGTGCCACATAGTTTTTTTACAGGCCCGTCTGAAGTGTGAGCGCTTTCGCTTTCTCACGCGCCCATCAATATGTGAAACAAAAAACTACTTGAGTTGATGATAATAACGTGCGCCTGTTTACAGACAAATATGAAGAAACGGCTTATCATCATCACTTTCTGGACTATTATGAACTCGGAATACTGAAATTACTCTCTAACAGAGGTCACACATGTGCTGGTGAAAATTAAAGACACAGATGAGAGGTTTGCACTGACTGTGGGCTAGATTTCGAGTTGTTTTTGAACCTCAATAAGGCATAAATGTATGCTGTGTGTAGTTTTTATGCACTTGGTAATATGGAGACTGTAAGGGGCTGTATGTGTTCATATATGCTGCATTTATTTATTTATTTTATACAATTGCGGACAGTAGGCTATTTTGCATCATTGATCTAGTTATAATGAGATCATGTTCTTAGAGAGGTAATGAACATTTATACAGCAGTATTTATGTGTAAAATAAAGCCTCTGTTTTGTGAGAAGTGCTTCTCGTATGATTTGTGAACGACCCATAAATCTTTACTGTAGACATTTCCTCCAGCGAGAATGACGTTGACTGAAACTTCCTGTCGTACACCACGCCCACCAAAAGAGTACCCTTTAGCAGTGGAAACGCAAGGCTGATAAAGGTGACCCGTACCGACCCGTACCGTACTGTACTGTACCACTCAGTGGAAACGGGCCATTAGGGGATTCTGGACGGGAAAGGAGCTCAGTTCAACTGCTGCTGTTGTGTCATCACCCACACCGATAGAATACTGCTTTCTCTTGGAAAACAGCTCAGTAGAAGATCTTTTCAGTCTCATGTGAGAGGCTCTGAAGTGGAAGGTCTAACCGCTCACTCCGAGTGAACTGGTAATATACTCTACTAATGACTTATCACAAGCACCTTCAGAGCTGAACTCTGCCAACTCATAGGCATTCATTGACCCTCTTCAGAGGGATTGGTCGTCTAGCGATCTCCCAAATGTGTCAGTAGACACACAACATAGTTCCCACTGAAGAAGATCTGAGAATTTTAGGCTCTTATCACTGTTATTGTCATTGTTCACTTCAATTCATCATTATTTCTATAGTGCTTTTAAAATGTAGATTATGTTATGGATTGAAGAAGGAGTACCCAAATGCAGAATGAGTGAAGAGGGTGTTTATTGACAAATGTGACGGTGTAAAAGGGAGTTTGGTGGAGAACAATACAATGTGTGATGAATGGGGTAATGCTGGTGTCCTGAATGCAGCAGATAGACAAAGGGGGTAGTACTGGATGCAGATGAGAGATTGTTGGATGGAGTAGTCAGCAGCCACAGAACGCCAGGGGGACAGGAGACTGAGCAGGGGTGCTCAGACCAGACAGGAAGTGGTGAGGGCCTTGGAAGAAGCACTGCTTACAGATAGTAGCACAAACTCAGAGAAGGTTGCACAAATTCAATTCAATTAATCTTTATTTGTATAGCGCTTTTACAATGTAGATTGTGTGAAAGCAGCTTCACATGCATTATAAAATATTAAAACAGTGTCAGTCCAGTTTTCAGTGTTGAAGTTCAGTTTAGTTCATTTCAGTGTGGTTTAATAATCACTGCTGAGAGTCCAAACACTGAAGATGAATCCATCGATGCGCAGCCCTACAAGTCCCGAACCATGCAAGCCAGAGGCGACAGCGGCGAGGAAAAAACTTCACCAATTGGCGAAAGTGAAGAATTAAAAAACCTCGAGAGAAACCAGGCTCAGTTGGGCACGACCATTTCTCCTATGGCCAGACGTCTTGTGCAGAGCTGCAGTCTATGGCGCCGGGGCTGGAGAACGCTGGACATCCATCATGGAGAGACCACAGGTGGGTCACCGGCTGGTCAACAGGCAGGCCCTTCGGGAACAATGCGAGGACTCGTCTGTCACAGGGATCTGTCTCATGCTCTCCACTCCTCCATGACCACCACAGCAGCTGCTCAGGATAAGGCATGGTCCAGGATTATGGAAACCTCGGGAATAATAAAAAACAGACTAACATGTGTGCAGATGCCATTCAAATTATAATGTCTTTTGGGAAGTGTTCCCGGCTCCGGTTGCCCTAAATAACGCAGACTAACAATCCTTTAGAGGATTTGGATTCCAAAGCATTTGTGTTTTATGTGTATGCTAATGTAAAGAGATGTGTCTTTAATCTAGTTTTAAACTGACAGAGTGTGTCTGCTTCCCAAACTGTGCTAGGAAGGCTGTTCCAGAGTTTAGGTGCCAGATAAGAGAAAGATCTACCACCTACAGTTGATTTTGATATTTTGGGAATAATTAATTGTCCAGAATTAATTGAGCGTAGCGGACGTGATGGGCTATAATAAATCAGGAGCTCCTGCAAATACTGGGGAGCCAAGCCGTTCAGGGCTTTGTAGGTAGTCAGTAAGATTTTAAAATTTATACGATATTTAATAGGGAGCCAATGCAATGCTGAAAGAACTGGAGTAATATGATCATATTTCTTTGTTCTAGAAAGCACTCTAGCAGCTGCATTTTGAACTAGCTGAAGTTTGTTAATCAGGCCAACAGGGCAGCCGCCTAGTAATGCATTACAGTAATCTAATCGAGACGTCATGAAAGCATGAATGAGCTTTTCCGCATGTGTCAAAGTTTGGCAATATTTTTAAGATGAAAAAATGCAGTTTTACAGATGCTTGAAATCTGGCCTTCAAATGACAGGCTGCTATCAAAAATCACCCCCAAATTTTTGACTGAAGATGAGGACTGAACTAAGAATCCATCAAGGGTTAGACAGTGTTCAAAGTTTTTGCGTGTGAGATTTTTGGGACCAATAAGCAAGACCTCAGTTTTATCTGAATTTAGTAATAAGAAGTTATTAGTCATGCAATTTTTAATATCAGCTATACAATCTGTTATTTAGTAAATTCAAACAAATTACCAGGTTGAGAGGAGATATAAAGTTGTGTATCATCAGCATAACAGTGGAAGCTAACTCCATGTTTTTTAATGATATCACCTAGCGGTAGCATATATAGTGTGAAAAGTAAGGGACCAAGAACTGAGCCTTGTGGTACCCCACAGTGTACTTTTGATCTGTATGATGTCTCTTCATTAACTGATACAAATTGATAACGTTCAGATAGATAAGACCTGAACCAGGCCAATGCAGTTCCTGTAATACCAACATAATTTTCAAGCCTATCAAGGAGAATATTATGATCAATTGTATCAAATGCAGCACTGAGGTCCAATAGCACTAAGAGAGAAATGCAACCACGGTCGGACGACAGAAGGAGGTCATTTGTGACTCTTAGGAGTGCGGTTTCTTTGCTATGAAATGCTCTAAATCCAGATTGAAATTTTTCATAAATATTGTTTCTTTGTAGGAAGGAACATAGTTGAGCAGATACGATTTTTTCTAAAATCTTTGATTTTAAAATCGGTGCAAGTTTGAAATCGGTCTATAATTTGCTAGTTCTTTAGGATCAAGCTGTGGTTTTTTAATAAGAGGCTTAATGACAGCTAGTTTAAAAGTTTTAGGAACGTATCCTAGGAGTAGGGATGAATTCAAAATGTTAAGAACAGGTTCAGAAACTTCTGAAAACAATTGTTTTAATAATTTGGTCGGTATGGGATCTAGCATAGACGTTGTTGATTTTGACGAATTTATCAGTTTAGATAATTCTTCCTCACCTACTGTTGAAAAAAATTTGAAGTTTATCCATTACCGGTCTACAATGCTCTAATTGGGACGAGGCTGTAGGAGGCAGACTGTTGGTGCTTATTTTATCTCTGATATCATCAATCTTGCGTGTGAAAAAGTTCATAAAGTCATTACTGCTATGCTGAGAAATGCATGTTGATGCTTTATTTTTAGTTAGATTAGCTACCGTGGTAAACAGGACCCTAGGGTTATGTTTATTTTCTTCAGCAGAAGAAAGCAGATCTGGCTGACCTTAAAGCTTTTCTAAAGCTAAGCGAACTTTCTTTCCAGGCCAGACGAAAAACTTCTAGTTTTGATTTCTTCCATCTACGCTCCATTTTCCGGGCTGCTGTCTTTAAGACACGTGTGTGCTCATTGTGTCGGATTTTTTTCCCTAATCTTTTTGAAGTGTAACGGAGCAACTATATCTAACGTATTAGAAAGGACGGAATCAATGGTTTCAGTTACAGTGTCAAGCTCTTCTAGACTGCCTGGAATGTTATAAAAATTAGACAGATCAGGTAGGTTACTAACAAAGTCATCCTTAGTGCTAGCGGTGATCGTCCTGCCATATTTGTGAATAGAAGATGATTTTGTAGAGCTATCAATGCACAATAAACAGGAGATTAAATAGTGATCTGAAATGTCATCACTCTGCTGCACAACTTCAACATTATCAATATCAATACCATGTGATAATATTAGGTCTAAAGTGTGATTATGTCGATGGGTAGGCCCTGAGACATGCTGTTTCACTCCAACAGAGGCTAGTATGTCTAAGAAGGCCAGCTTTAAAGCATCTTTTTCATTATCTATATGAATATTAAAATCACCAACAATTATAACTTTGTCTTTGGCCAGAACTATTTCAGATAAGAAATCAGCAAATTCTTTTGTAAAGTCGGTATGGTGCCCTGGAGGCCGATAAACAGTTGCCAGTACAAATTTAGATTGAAATGTATTGTTTAAATTGTTTACTGAAATATACATCACTATTACTTCAAATGAATTATATTTGAAGTCAGATCGCTGAGTAGCACTAAAAATATTACTGTATATTATGCCCACGCCTCCACCTTTGCCTTTAGGACGCGGCTCATGTCTATAATGATATCCTTCAGGTGAAGACTCATTTAGGGGCATGTAATCATCTGGTTTTATCCAGGTTTCTGTTAGACAGAGAGCATCTAGCTTTAGATCAGTTATCAAATCGTTAATAAAAAGAGTTTTAGATGACAGCGATCTAATGTTCAATAGTGCGAGTTTTATCTTTTGGTTAGCTTTATTTTTTATTTTTTGAACATCAATTAGATTATTACCTTTAAATGGATTTGGGAGTTTTTTATATTTAGTGGCTCGGGGAACAGACACAGTCTCTATGTTCTTATAACTAGGTGATTCTATGTGCTGCAGATTATTTGAGTTGAGTAAACCGTGGAGACTAGTAGACGGTTGGTTAAGCCAATCTGTCTGCTCCCTGACCTGGGCCCCAGTTAGTCAAATGCCAGCACTAAGACTATATTCCAGATTACTAGAGAGGAGAGCTGCTCCAGCCCGAGTGGGATGAAGAGCATCTCTCTTCAACAGGTCAGGTCTACCCCAAAAACTTGGCCAATTGTCTACAAAACCTATGTTATTCAGTGGGCACCATTTTGACATCCAGCCATTGAGTGATGAGAGTCTGCTGTGAAACTCATCACCACAATAAGCGGGCAGGGGACCAGAGCATATTACGGTGTCTGACATCTCATTCTCACAAAGAGAAACAGCAGCACTGTCGAGTATCATGCAACAACATGTAACAATGAACAAAGACACGAAGGAACAGAGCGCAATATAAAGGGAGGAAAGAACATGAGGACTAGTTGTAAACACTGAGACTAATGAGAACTAAGGTCCCGACTACATAAAGGATGTGGTGGGAGGGCCAGGAAATACAAAGGGTGGGGGTGGCTCTGGGGCTGCAGGAGCTGACTCAGGGTCTGAGTCTAAAGAGCCCTCTGAGGCTGCAGGAATTGACTTGGGGTTTGGATCTGAAGAGCCATTCAAGGCGGGGAATCCTTGGAGTACAGTAAACATCTAGGGGTGCCCTCTGGGATTGCATGAGCTGACTCACGATCTGATGAACCCTCCGGGGCTGCAGGAGCTGACTCAGGGTCTGGACAGGAAGAGCCTTCTAGGGATGCAATAATAGACCCTGGGGAAGGAGTTGAGACTAGACTGTGCTGTGGGACAGGGGTGGTGACAGGACTGTAGTGAGGGGCAACAGGAACAGATGTATTACCTGGAGTGACGGCTGGACTGTGTTCAGGGGTAGCAAGCACTGATTCTGGAAAAGGCTCTCTAAGGGATGTGAGCAAGCTTTGGGACTGAAGTCTTCATCTCACAATGCTTGGGGACTGCACCCTTCTTCTGAATACACTTATGGCTAAAGTTAGCACTGCACTGTGCTCTTGGACCGAAGTCTTCATTTCACAGCGCTTGGAGACAGGAGCCCTCTTCTGAATACACTCAGGGGCTGTAGTCGGCAATGCACAGTCCTCAGGGGCTTCTCTCTCTGGAAGAGTAAAAGCCAATGTATTCAAAATCCAATCTTCAGTTTTTGGACTCTCAGCAGTGAAAATGAAACCACGCTGAATTGAACTAAACTGAACTTCAACACTGAATACTGGACGGACACTGTTTTAATTATTTAGAATGCATGTGAAGCTGCTTTGACTCAATCTACATTGTAAAAGCGCTATACAAATAAAAATGAATTAAATTTAATTGAATTTAATTGAATTTAAACAGGAACAAACCCTGGAGCGGCTCTCTCTGGAGCAGGTTCTGTAATGGCTTTCTCTGGAGTGGAAGCAGGCTCTAGAAAGCTTCTAGGACTAAAGTCTTCATTTCACAGCAATTGGGGACTAGAGCCATTTTCTAAATACACGCAGGGGCTACTCTAACTCTGGAGTAGGAGCAGGCCCTCTTGGGGCTGCTCTCTCTGGAGCAGAGACAGACTCTGGGACTGAAGTCTTAAGTTCACAGTGCTTGGTGACTGGAACCATCTCTGGAAAACACTCAGGGGCTGAAGTCGGTACTGCGCTGTGCTCATGGGCTGCTCTCTCTGGAGTATGCCCTGGAGGTATGCTCTGGGGCAACCCTGTGGAGGCGAGAAGTGGCAGGTTTTCATCAATATATTTTATCAATATTTCATCAATGTATTTCATAATAATCTTCCTTTTTCTTCGCTTATGACGAAGTGGGTAATGCTGGAGACACCTGGATAGAATAGTCAGCAGTCACAGATCGCCAGGAGGACAGGAGGCAGTGAGGCAGAAGGTGGTGAAGGCCTTAGAAGAGGCACTGCAGACCAGAGAACCTGGAGAGAACTCATCTCTGCAGTAGATGCCTGACAGAGGACACCAGCAGCCAGGGACTCACAGTGAGCAGGGCTGGAAACTAAACTAAGAAACAAAAAAACAATAAACTAAAACAAAAAGGAAATAATAAACCTGTAGAAAACAAAAGGCAAGAATAAAGTTAAACAACTCAATGAAATTAAACAGAAGAAATAAAACCAATAAGAGAAACTAAACATTTAAAAGGTGTATATATATATATATATATATATATATATATATATA